>JASTWP010001615.1:0-65419 GCA_030770255.1 Temnothorax ravouxi
TATCGTAGATTAAAAAAATCAAAATAAAAAAAATAGCTAATTTTTACATTATTTGTATCATGTTTACATGTTATTTAAACAAATTTGGCAATTATACCGCTTAATAAAGCAAAGTTTCAGCTTTAAGAATCTATTTTTTGAATTGCAATTTTAAGAGAGTTATGAGCAATCAAAGTAAAAATCCTCATTTTTTATTTTTTTCAATTTACGATAACTCAGTAACAAAAAATCGTAGAAATATTAGAAAAGAAATTTTACCGGAGATGCAATTTTTTTATAAAACAGAAGCAATCGAAAATTTATTAAATTTTACTGGTACTCGAATAACAAATATTAATCTAGATTATACATATTAAATAAAACGTGATTTGGTAAGTATGGAGTAAATAACAATTATAATATAATAAAGGTTATTATTACCGGTTATAATATAATCAGTCTCGTCGGACCTCCTATATGAACATTCAGGGATTGCGATTGATCGATGAAAGCTCCTCGATCAGCAGCCATTTCGAGAATCACTTTCTGCGATATCTTCCACACCACATACAGTCTTATAAAGCGCTTTCAAATCATGGAGAATACGTTCAATGTTCTGCAAAGTACACATATACACTATCTTAGAATCGCTCTAAAATAATTCGAACGACAGGAACATTTAAGAGATAAACATTCAGAGATTGCGATTGATCGATGATAGCTCCTCGATCAGCAGCCATTTCGAGAATTACTTTCTGCGATATCTCCCACACCACATACAGTCTTATAAAGCGCTTTCAAATCATGGAGAATACGTTCAATGTTCTGCAAAGTGCACATATATACACTATCTTAGAATCGCGCTAAAATAATTCGAACAACAGGAACATTTAAGAGATATTTAAAGGCATTTACTTGAACAGATCCAAAATTCGCGAGTATCTCGTTTTGCATAGCTTCGTCCCATAAACCTCTATGTATCGGTCAAGTCTTGCAGTAAATGTAGATTAACAATGACACATTCTCCAAGCAATACGCGCCTCACGTAAGTATTACTCGTGTATGGTTCAATCAGTAAGTCCTATTCCTCTAGCGTATTTGCTAATAAGGTTCCCTTGCAAACAAAAATAACTTCTGTACAGCGTAAGCAGTTTTAACTAAAAATAAAATAGGATAATCCCAATGAATTAAGAGAATATAGAAAAGTTTGATTGTATAAATGTTGAATAAATTTAGTCAATATTTGTGGGAATTACGAACTGTTAATTTTCTAGAACCACAAAGGTTTCCTTTTCCAAGCAACACCGAAGAAATACGCGAGTATGCCAGACACGGTGATCAGAATGCCCATACCGACTTCGTATGATCTTTCGTAGCATGGTATAATAACGCTACAAACACTATAGGTATCCATAATGGTACCTGAGGAAAAAAAATTATTATTGACTTCGATATATAGATGCTGTTTGATAATTTTATATAAAGCGCGTTACTTTGATTGGTCGTTCCATATCAGGTTTTTATATATATACTGCAGTATGTGATCAGTACAAATATATCACCTGTGCACAACATTACGAGAGACAGAATACACTGCAAATGCAAAGAGGATTAAGTTACAATACAAAAAAAAGAAAAGAAGTTATTTTAATGTACGAGGTAAAAGAGAACATTTATAATTTTTGTTCTCCTATGACTATAATCCGATGTGGTTGCGAGAGATTAAGAGCATTAAAAAAATAAATTGACACAATTAGCAGATATAATTAATATAATTAGCATCGTACACACCAGAAATATTAAGGCAGGCGTAGGTGTGAGCCTGGACATGTGATGTGACTCAGCATAGAGGGGAAGTGGCCATTCCTGGTGCCAACGAAGCACATTCTGGATGACGTCATAATATGAATGCTCAACTCTCCGAAAGCGGACACAGCTACCATTACAGGTATTATCCAGGCCATATATCCGAGAAGTTGATTACTGAAAGTCTAAAAAATAAAAAGATTAAATTTTGTACACGTTTGATAATATATATCTTAAAAATAAATTTTCACATTTGGACTTTGTGTCGCAATATTTCCGCTCGTAGGGCACGTAGCAAAATATTATAAGAGAAACCCCCCCCCCCTATTCGACCCCAAGCTATCGATCAAGCCTACTTGGAACTTGATCCGTTCATTCGTTGTCGAGATCTCAACATCTCGAGTACTTGCAACCCGTCGCGTTGCGTAAAAGAGTCACGGTCGGTCTCGCTCCGCGTGTACTTGGCGCGAGACACTACCGTGTCTCTTGATAAATTGAAATTATAATTGAATAAAAAAATATTATTTTTATAGGTATTAACTGCTCTGCGGTTTTATGCAGTTGGGTGTTACCAACGTGCCATTGGAGAACAATGGAATATCGCTGTTAGTCAACCTACTGTTAGTAGATGCGTACGAACTGTGACCAATGCTATTAATGACCTCTTACTTCGCCGTTGGGTACGATTTTCCATGACGGACATTGAACGCTTTGCAGCTAAAGAAAAATTTAGAACTGCACCTCAACCCTTTATGAATATTATTGGAGCAATCGATTGCACGCACATAAGTATTTTAGCACCTCGACAACATGAGGAGGCTTACGTGAATCATTGGGGGTGATTATACACTCAATGTCCAAGCGGTACGTATAGTACTTACCACAAAATGCATTTGTAATAAATTTTATAACTAGAAAAGTGTTGTTTTTGTAATTATAATTTGTTCCATTATGTTGCAAATGTTTAATATTATTTTCAGATTTGTGATCCTAATTTACAAATATTGAATGTGAATGCACGATATCCAGGTGCCTGCCATGACGCATATATTTGGTCGAATTCTCCCGTACGTCGAGTCATGAAACGACGATATAACAATGGAGAGCGCAATACTTGGCTGATAGGTAATAGTTGTATATTATAAAACTACATATATATAAATATAATGCATATTATATTTGTATATAAAGTTATATGTATTTTTAATTCAATAAATTTTGTTATATTATGTGTAGATGTGTGTGTGTGTGTGTGTGTGTGTGTGTGTGTGTGTGTGTAATATGTATATATATGTAGTATACAATATATTTATATACGGGTGCCTTATTTTAAATGATATGGTCAAATATTTTTGATCCTATTGATTTTATAAACAAATGTTTCAAATAAAAGTTGTATATATTGTACATAAACAAAAAAATATACAAATATACGTTGTTTACAGGTGACGATGGTTATGGACTTGAACCGTGGCTATTCACGCCTTTAAAGCATGAAATACCAGGTACTCCGAGATATCAATATAATGAAGACTTGTGCAGCGCAAGGTCATGTGTAGAACGCTTATTTGGTGTGTGGAAAGCAGTATTTAGATGTCTATCGGCACAAAGACAGTTAATGTACGAACCTGATATGGCTGGTAAAATAGTCAATGCATGTGCTGTACTACACAACATGAGAATTGCACATCGTATACAAGACATAGAAGTTGATAAACAAGAAATTTTACATCACATACAGATGAACGATAGAGCTGTTGGACAGGATGAAGCTTTACTAGGGCGGGCAATTGCAATTCGCATACAAGACAATTTCATTACTCGTCATTATAGTAGAATGTAAAATGTGTATAGAACAATACTGCGAAGCTGGGTGCACAATGAAAAACACAGGCAACAGGAACAGGGAATAACAGACAGATTTTCAATCTATCGGAAGCCGTGTATTAATGCTTAGCATTGATACACGGCTTCCAATAGATTAAAAATCTGTCTGTTATTTTCTGTTCCTGTTGCTTGTACCTTTATATTGTGCATCCAGATTATTGACATATCCTTCCCTTATCTTAAGTCACTTTTCTTGTAATATAGACTAAGCTTTAATTTGTCATAGATACATTTACAATATCTCTATATATAAGTACCGGACGTCTGTCTGTCTGTCTGTCTGTCTGACCGCGAACTACTCATTCGTTAGTGGACCGAATTTTTACCAAAAGTATGTGAAATAGGGGTAGAATTTTCCGGGGAGTGTCATAAAGTGTATAGTTTTTCGCTACCAATTTTCTGAAAACCGATTTTTCTAATTTTTCTAATTTTTCGGGAAATAATCGACCGAATTCGGGAAATAATCGATCAAATTTCATAGAATTTTATATGAAACAAGGGTAGAATTTCCCGGGGAGTGCCATAAAGTTTATAGTTTTTTGTTACCGATTTTCTGGAAACCGATTTTTTTAATTTTTTTAACTTTTCGGAAAATAATCGACCGAATCTCAAAGAATTATATATAAAACAGAGGTAGAATTTTCCGGGGAGTGCTGTAAAGTGTATAATTTTTCGTTACCGATTTTTTTGAAAACCGGTAACAAAATTTTTCCAATTTTTCGGAAATTAATTGACCGAATTTTAAAAAAAATATGAAGTAAGGGTAGAATTTCCCAGAAATTGCCATAAGGTGTATAATTTTTCGTTACCAATCTTTGGGGAAAATCGGTATCAAAAAATTTTCCAATTTTTCGGAAATTAATTGACCGAATTTCAAACAATTGTATATGAAGTTGAGGTAGAATTTTCTGAGGAGTGCTATAAAATGTATTATTTTTCGTTACCGATCTTTTTGGAAACCGGTTACGAAATTTTCGTTACCGATTTTTTTGGGAACCGGTTACAAATTTTTTCCAATTTTTCGGGAATTAATTGACCAAATCTTAAAAAATTATATATAAAATAAGTCGTCAAAATTTTTTTAATTTTTAAAGGATAAGTTTAATTTTTTATTAATGGATAATTTTTCATTAATATAAGCGATTTTCCTAGACGTTAGTAACGGGCGACACGCGAACCGTTGATGCGGTCGTGTTTATGTGCGACAAGTGGTAGGCATTGTTGACGAAGTCAAAGTCGAACGAAGGAGCTCGTAAGAACGCTGATCGCGGAGAGGGCAGAGTTCTCTCGGCCGGCGAGCAGACAAGACGAAGTTAAGCCCGGGCATCGAGCGAGAGAGCCTACTCGCGAGGCAGAACACCTTGTAATAATCGGTCTAAATAAAGTGTTTGATACGGACGATATTTATATTCCCTGAGGCCATTCCCTACATTAATGAATTGATTTTTTTGAAACCGGTTACAAAGTTTTTCTAATTTTTCTAAAAAAATTTCTGATTTTTGTTTAAAAAAATGTACGTGATTGTTCTAATTTCCTCAAATTTTGAGATATTAGCTGAATTTTTTTAGAGATATTTCCCGAATTTGGGATTAGGAGTCGTGTCAAAATTTTTTTAATTTTTGGAGGATAAGATTAATTTTTTATTAATGGATAATTTTTCATTAATGAATTGATTTTTTTGAAACCGGTTACGAAGTTTTTCTAATTTTTCTAATAAAGTTTCCAATTTTTGTTTAAGTTTTGAGATATTAGCTAAATTTTTTTAGAGATATTTCCCGAATTCGAGAAATAACCGACCAAATTTTAAAGAATTGTATATAAAACAGGGGTCGGGAAATAATCGACCGAATTCGGAAAATAATCGACCGAATCTCAAAGAATTTTATATGAAACAGGGGTAGAATTTCCTGGGAAGTGCCATAAAGTGTATAGTTTTTTGTTACCAATTTTCTGGAAACCGATTTTTTTAATTTTTTTAACTTTTCGGGAAATAATCGACTGAATCTTAAAGAATTATATATGAAACAGAAGTAGAATTTTCCGGGGAGTGCTGTAAAGTGTATAATTTTTTGTTACTGATCTTTTTGGAAGCTGGTACTGAAATTTTCTATTTTATGGGAACAGGTTTTTCTAATTTTTTGGGAAATAATTGACCGAATCTCAAAAAATTGTACATAAAACGGGGGTAGAATATATATTTTCAGGGGGTTGCTAAAAAATGTATAATTTTTCGTTACCAATTTTTTGGAAAATCGGCGTCAGAAATTTTTCTAATTTTTTAAAGAAATAATTGACCGAATCTTAAAGAATTGTATGTGAAACAAGGGTAGAATTTTGCGGGAAGTACTATAAAATAAATAATTTTTTGATTACGAAATTTTTTTATAATGAATTTTATTTTATTACTTATTGACTTCCTATCTTTCGATTACAAAATTTTTTTGTAATGAATTTTATTTTATTACATATTGACTTTCTATCTTTCTTTTCTTTTACTTTGATTATTTCATATAAGAATCGTGTTATTGCTCAATTTGTCATGAGATGTACAGTTTTTGTTACCGATCTTTTCGGAAACCGGTTTTTTTAATTTTTCAAATTTTTCGGGGAATAATTGATTGAATCTCAAAAAATTGTACATGAGAAGAAGTAGAATTTCCCGGGGAGTGTTATAAAGTGTACTATGTTTTGTTACCGATCTTTTTTATATTATAAGCCTAACTTCCTTACGTGCTACTTCTTTACGATACTAGGTAATGTACACTACGTATACTAATAACAGAACGTGCTCGATAATTATTGTACACAAAAAATTCTTATCGGTTTCCACTGGCAGGTGTCCTCTTCTATGAATTCGACGATTAATTCGCTAACCGGACCGAACGGAAGGATCAACGGGAGACCCGACACGACTAAACGACACTTGGCGAGTTGTGGATCCGACATGCAGCTACAGAGAGGGAGGATACCCGTCATCGACTAAATTAACAACGCAAATAATTAAATATTGTATGATTCCGTGTTCCGACGCATACGCACGCACACAACGCATGCACACATTTATACGCTGACGAGGAGATTTTCTGTGTATAATAATTACATGATATATAACACATAATAATTATAACACAGTATTTATAACGAAAATAATATTGTACTGTTTTCCGACAAAAACAAAATTGTATTATAAAAAATAAACTAGCGCTATAACTTTATCACAAGTTTTTCAACAAAAAGAAAGTAATATAAGAAATAAACTAGTGCTAGATCACAAGTTTTCCGACAAAAACAATGTCGTATTAAAAAAATAAACTAACGCTATAGATTTATCACAAGGCCATTGCACAAGTATTTAACCATTTAACAAATATTTAACCATAATCGTAATCACTCATTATAATTACTCTATTTTATCTAATAAAATAGTGAGAAGCTTATTAATTTGTCCCTCTATTGCGATCCTTTTTTTTCAATTTCAAGACGCTTTTCTTCCAATAATATGCGTTGGGAATCGTTTTCTGCAATCTTCATTGAAGCTTCAGCAAATAACTGTAATAAAAAATAAGATATATTATTGTTATACAAAAGCACACAAACTTTTTGACAATAAATAAATTATTTTTGTTTAAAGAAGTTAACGAAAAAAACAAAAATGCAATAATAATAACAGTAAATGTAAATATTTATTTTTAAGGCCTCAGCATGTTTTTCTGCTATATCCCCAAAGTTTTCACGAACTTCTTGCAGCTGCACTCCAATTCGTTGCCTATGTCTTTCTATAAAATAACGAATCACGATAACATTGTATGAAATACGTTAGTGTATTTAACAAAAACATGTAAATTAGCATTAAGCTCGTATCAGACTACGGATTGGGATTGAGATTAGATTAAATAATTTAATTAATCAAAAAATTGATCTCAAGTTCTTAGTGAACTTTGCTCGGATTTGGTCAAATTTAAATCCAATCTCAATCCCAATCCATAATCTGATATGGGCTTTAGCAAACTATTTATCAGTAATATTTTTAGTTATCTAATATTTCAAATATTTTTTTACTATTAATACACGTACCAACAAGCACATCTTTGATAGACGCTGCTGTAGGTGTATAATCTAATACAACTATTTCCCCTCTTTCCAATCTTTGTTGATATTGCTGTAAAACCATGTACACATTTCTGTATATAGTACATTTTACATATTATTAAAATTTTTACGCAGTTAAACGGTTGAAAAAGCTTATAAATATTCAAAATTAGCACATTAGCTTTTTGACTATTTGTAAGTTTTTTCAACCGTTTAACTGCGTAAAATTGTGTGCGTGTGTGTGCGCGCGCGCATGTGTGTGTGTGTGTGTGTGTGTGTGTGTGTAAGTTAATGTAATGTAAGTATCTTATATATAGGTGTATATGTTATACAAAATAATATACCTCTTCTTCTGGAGTACTGTCAGGACAGTTGACAGATCCTTGGACATATTCCAAACCCATACAGGCAATGACACGCTGGTCTATCACACTCAAGGGTTGTGCAGTTACAGGAAAGTTGCCTGTTCTTTGCCTGTCATTCCGAAGCTTGGATGCTTTTTTTGATGCATTACTTTTCATATCTCTCCAAACCTGTAGAAAAGTGATTAATACATTATATTAATTCATAAAAATAGTAGTTCTAAAACAATAGTCATATAATTAGATGGTTCTTTAAGAATCCAGATTTCAATATCAGATTTTCCAAAATTCAAACACAATAAAGATTAATATTCTACAGGGTAAATGGTACATTAATATACAATTTACAAAAGCATGATATAGCAAAACTGCTATAATATATATATAATAATGCAATAAACATTAACCAACAGTAACATTACATTAATGCTATGATTTCTTACTAAGAAATGTAACTGAGTAATAATGTAACACATGCGTTATATTGCCCTCACATCAATGAGTGAAAAATGATAACACTGGATAGAAAAAATTATGACAATTTAACTGGAAAATCAAAGTTTTTATTAAAAGAGTAAAATACTTACCACTAACAATAAAAAATAAAAATTGGATTATGAGAGTCAAACACGGTTATCCGTATGTAAGCCAATCAAGTACTTTTTCTTTAAAATAAATAAAAACTGTAATTCGATACAATAGTTTTTTTTATAATCTTAAATAAAAAGTACTTGACTTAAGCTCACATACGGATAATCGCGTTTAACTCTCATAGCCCACTTTTCATTTTTTGTTAGTTTTAATATCGAAAGTCTTGAGCTAATTATTTAAATATTTACCGTTTGCCATTGTTTGGTTGTTTTTTGAGTACCAGTGGACAATGCGTTTAATTTTATCGCCAACTCTTCCCACTGTTTCATGTGGTGTATTTTTCCTTCTTTTGACAGAAATTTGCCAGCTGCAAACTCGGAATGTGATTCCATGTACGTAATTAATTCTTCATATTGTGCACTCGACATCCTTAAGGCACAGTTTTTTTATGCTAAAATGTAATAAACAAAATTACAATTATATCTAACAACTTGTTACAATGAAATATATGTACCTCAGTAACCTGCAGAATATATATTTATTCTCCTTTATAAATTAATACTTACATCTTTGAGTATTTGTTAATGTACTGATTTAAAACTCAGCGCGGTAAACGGTACACACGTTGTTCTTGTTTAATTTAATGCCATTATTAATTGAACGTTTTGGTCCTTGTTTAAACCATTTTCAGCAAAATGTTTTATAATGTATTTCTTAAATTATATGTCCCTCGGTGACCGTAACGAGGTGTGCATTACAAAGTGAGAGTCTCGCACATCGTTGGGGTTACCGAAGAACTTACAATTTAAAAAATACATTGTAAAACACATTGCTGTAGAAAATGGATCAAGCAAGCCGACATGTTCAATTAATAAAGGCATTAAACTAAACAAAAATAACGTGCGCACTACTTACCGCGCTGAGTTCTTAATCAGTCCATTACTTACAGATATTTATTACCGGAATATAAAACATTTACATACCTTGCTGGTAAAGCCATTTTGCACAAAATTAATCGATCCGTTACACGTATAACGTTACGTTAAATGTTGATCGTATATTTAGACTCGTTTTTACACACTCGTCACTCGGATTTAGGTTAACGTCATAGAAACACGTAACGTAACACTGTGTCAGACGCTTTTGTTACATTATGTCTTTTTTTGTGCGTTGAACTAAGTCTAAATTAAGGTAAATATGCAGAATTTGGGCTTCCTTACCGATTTCGTTCAACTTAGGCTTAAACGACGCGTTTTTGCGTGAAACGACCGAATCTGGCAGAAAAAAGCGTCGCTCTGCCCCGCGACGCGAGATATTAATCGTTAAAGTTGACAGGAATCAGGTTATGATTCCTGTCATACCGACGAGATGCAGCGACTACGACCATGCTCTGCGGCCACACGCGCATGCTCAGTGGCCGCACGCGCATGCAGCACATCACGTGACAACTGTTTGGTTGGTAAGTCAGAAGTGTAACATAATTCGAAATGATAGTCTTTCGGCGTATAGATTAGTGACGCTTTAAAAGTATTTAAGTGTTTAAAGCGCGTCAACTAACCTATGTAGGTTAGTGACGCGCTTTAAAAGTATTTAACTGCAGTTTAATGATTTTCATTAAAGCAGGGCACACACACAAGTGTGTATGTCCTGCTTTATAGAAGTTGTGATTTTCGTTTAAAGCAGGGCACACACACACGTGTGTATGTCCTGCTTTATAGAAGTTGTGATTTTCGTTTAAAGCAGGGCACACACACACGTGTGTATGTCCTGCTTTATAGAAGTTGTGATTTTCGTTTAAAGCAGGGCACACACACACGTGTGTATGTCCTGCTTTATAGAAGTTGTGATTTTCGTTTAAAGCAGGGCACACACACACACGTGTGTATGTCCTGCTTTATAGAAGTTGTGATTTTCGTTAAAGCAGGGCACACACACGTGTGTATGTCCTGCTTTATAGAAGTTGTGATTTTCGTTAAAGCAGGGCACACACACGTGTGTATATGTCCTGCTTTATAAAAGTTGTGATTTTCGTTAAAGCAGAGCACACACACGTGTGTATATGTCCTGCTTTATAGATCTATAACCAACCAAACAGTTGTCACGTGACCTCTTGCATGCGCGTGCGGCCACTGAGCATGCGCATATGGCCACAGAGCATGTTCGTAGTCGCTGCATCTCGTCGGTATGACAGGAATCATAACCTGAGCGACGCTTTTTTCTGCCAGATTCTTTCATTTCGTACAAAAACGCGTCGTTTAAGCCTAAGTTGAACAAAATCGGTGAGGAAGCCCAAATTCTGCATATTTACCTAAATTAATGTCAATTTTACAGTTACATCCTGTAAATCTGTAAATTTACGAGTCTAAATATATAATTAACACTTAACGTAACGTGGCACGTGTCACGGTACGATTTCACCGACTCCAACCGACTCAAGAATGTTTTTCTTTTGAAAATCTTAGGACCATTCTACAATTCGCAATGCTATTGGCTGAGAACTCACTTTTATGTAGACTGTACTTTTCAATAACGTCGTACCGACGACTGTCGCTTGCAACGATGGGTGTCGTTGAGTGTCGTTTTGACCATAGTACAGAATAGGTTCAATCCGTCTGTGTCGGTCGTACAAGCGACAGACGTCGATAACTTATCGAATCGACGGTTGTCGGTAGACGTGTACAGAATTGGGCTCCAGAGATGGTCGGTATTCATAGTCGGATCTTATTTCAAGACCGTCTTAAGTAATGTCTTAAGACACTAATACGGCTCTGTGATTGGCTTATGACATCTTAAGATAGTACTTAAGATGATCTTAACTATAAGAATCGACTATGAATACCGGCGGGCCGTATTCTGTTCCTGCTACCGACAACAAAAGATGTCGTTAATGTGTCGGTGAATAAATTATCATAAAAGCTATTCTGTAACACCCGTAACGACAAATATGTAACGATACTTATCGGTTATGACCGAAAACTATCGTTAACTTTATCGTCACCCCCCGGGAGTGACGAAAACGCCCATTACGATACATTTTGAAAGAATTTATTGCACTAGTGTGCACCCAATGTGTACTTTTTGCAAAAATATACGTTACGTGAATAACTAATAGTAATTGATTGTAATATTCGTTGTTCGATCCCGGCTTTCATCCCACGTATTCTTCGAAGAAGAGGATTCTGAATTTAAAGAAAAGGTAAAATTGAGTGCCATTTTATATTAAAAGAATAAAAAGAGAAGAGACAGGTTAAGATTTCCCGTTAAAAGGAAAGAAAAGTTAAAAAAAAAGAGATTGAGGTTAAGAGAAATATTATAAATGAGAAAAAAACGATACATTATATTTGTTAAGCACATAATAATATTGTTAACATTTACAGAATAGGCCCCTAAGCACCCTAAAATTGCATTTCAATAATTGCAAACAGAATAAGGTAATTGAGGTATAATGTAATAACTTTTAGCACATATGTATATACATATTGTTGTGCCGTGCCTTGAATGGTAGCTCAGGGGCCCAATTCTGTACACTCTTACCGACAGCCGTCGGTTCGTAGGATCCGTAGAAAGGAGAAAGAAACACTCTTCTAATCAGATTGGTTGTAGCGTTTAATAAACGGCTGTTTTGGGATACACTTGTTACACTTCTTTTACAACCCTGACTTGCCAAATGGATGATTCAGTATGACACGTCACGTGCTCTCGGTGGTGACTGCCCGCCGCTTCTCGGAAAGGCGGGCTTTTAATCTCTCGCGTATTACTTCCGCGATGCTGACTTAGCTGTCAGCGCTTTTGCTTCCGGGTGCGCGACCTGGAAGCCGTTTGCGACACCCGGAATGCCACCTCAGGCGAGTTTGGCAATATTCGGATGCGCGCTGACAGCTAGGTGTCGCAATTACGCTCGCGGCGACTTCCGCCTCACAACATCCCTCCCCCCTGAGAAAAAGAAAAACTGAGATTTCCAAATGCAGTTTTTCGCATGATGTGTTTAAAAAATTTTTTTTTGTGTCTCTATTATTATTTAATGCTCTTCGTTGTGTGAGGAAGTCGCGTTGCTAGTTCTTGCTTGTTTTTCTTTTTGCTATCCAGATTATCGTGATTATAATCCCTGTTATGATAACGATTAAGGACAGGGATCCTACGGGGTATATTATGTATTTATTTGTTAGGAGGTTGGCCTGGTTGTCTTCCAATTCTTGGCCTATCTCGTTTAGATTTAGGCTTAATTTTGTTAATTCCCCTGGATTTTTGATCACCGGCTCTAATTTTAGTTCTGTTGCAAATTCGTTATTAGTTTTGACATCTTTCGTCACTTGTTTGTATGTTAAATTGAATTGTGGAAGGTGCATTTGCACGTACTTCGTGTGTTCTCGTTTTTTAGTTCGTAGCGTCAGGTCTGTCGTGGTTAATTTGCAATAGTCAGTTTTTATATTAAAAGAATAATTTAATCTTTCCCGTTCTGTTAATATGACTTTATGTTCTCCTTGATTATTGCATTGAATTTAATCTTTCCCGTTCTGTTAATGTTGACTTTATGTTCTCCTTGATTGTTGCATTGAATGGTTATACTCTGTTTGTAAGGTGTGGAAAACAACCATGCCTGTGGCTCCGCTAGGGTTATCCAAAAGGTTACGTTTGAGAGGATGTGTCGACGCTCGCAGTTTTCCTCTTTCGCTCTTAAATATATATGCACCTCGCAGGGCGCGTGCAGCGTTATGAAGTATACCGGGTGGTTCGTGTTACACACGAACGTTGTGTCGGACTGTTTACATTTATTCAGATCATTTTTTTTAATGTTACATAATTTTGATTTTTTTTCAATAGCTAATAGGTCGTACGTAGTGTTCGGTATTACAAATATATTTTTACTGTCATGTACCGGTAGGGGGTTTATTTTTACAATTTCGTAGCTTGGATATGTGACAATGGGAAAGGTCAGGATTGTGTAGACGTTCGGGTTATCGTAATAAGCGTTTATTTTTACAAATTCTTCTATGG
This sequence comes from Temnothorax ravouxi, assembly GCA_030770255.1. NCBI lineage: Eukaryota > Metazoa > Arthropoda > Insecta > Hymenoptera > Formicidae > Temnothorax > Temnothorax ravouxi. The sequence continues at coordinate 13,710 of JASTWP010001615.1, forward strand.
TGTTCCAGTTATCTATCTGTATTTGTCCTGCGTCGTCGGCGTCCATTGTTCCAAATAAGGTCTTACCTATTGAGCCTATTGCATCTATTAGTCCGCGTCGGCTCGTCGTTATTTTATATACGGTTCGTAATCGTAATAGCAGTTGCGTCAGTTTTGTATTGTCTTCGTCTGTCATGCGGAGGATGTTGTTACATGCGTCTCGGCTATCATCGTCTGCGTTGTTACATCGCCTTTTTGCCTGTTCGATGTATTCCTGAAGTAGATGGTATCTTAGTTCAAATGCCGCGACGTCTATTCTGACGACTAATTTCCACGTTGTTTCCTCTAACTGCATGGTTCCAATTTTTTCAAAATAAATTCCTGGCTCGTCGCTGAATGATGTCACCTGGTACGGCGGCATTGGTTCGGGTGACATTCCCCTTGCTAGGTGAAAAATAATAACTGGTACCTGTAATCGGAATACTACCTTAGCCTTGGTGTTATTTTTATTATGGCTGTTGGCTTTATATAACTTAGCGAGTTGCTTTAGTCCAAAACTGTCTCTTAGTCGTGTACGTCAGTTATATCGTGCATAATGACTCCTCTTGATCGGTTTGTGCCCGTTAAGGGTGTTGTGACCCCGGAGGAGCTCCGGGTTGTTGGTGAGAGGGAGGAAGCAACCCCTCCTGAACTTGTAGTGCCCGACTGGTCGGAAGCTTGGGACGCTACCTACCCTCGTGCGCGTTTTCGTGCCGGTGGGCGCGAATTTTTGGCGGAGCCTGATCAACGTGGCCCGCCGGACACCATGGTCCTGTTTATGTTGTTGGCCGAGCTCCGTATTCGGCTATTGACTGGTTGGGGTTATAGTCTTCCCCGCACTGATTAATGGTGAGTTTTATTTTCTCGCTAATCTGGCTATTTGTATTGCTTATTATTAATGTTTTGTTTCGCTTGGGCTTTTTACTCTTCTATGAATGCTTTTAGTCGGTTTGCATGCACGCGTATCGTCTTGCGCTTTATCTTAATTGTGAAATTTACGTCGCTGTGTTTTTCTATGATCACATATGGCCCTATCCATTGTGATTCTAGTTTCTTCGATCTTCCACGTCGTATAGTTTCGTCGTGTAGCAACACCTTATCTCCTACCTTAAATGTTTCTTTATTACATTTTTTATCAAATTGTTGCTTTGATTTTTTTTCTTCTTTGGTATGCCCTCTCGCGATTTGATTCGTGGCGCGGATCCGTTCGCGCAGTTTTTTCGCATAATCTTCGTAGGAATACGTTAATTTCGGGGGCCTTGTTAGGGCTGTCGGTAGGTTTGCTCGGTGTCCGTACACAAGTTCGAACGGTGTCAGTCCTGTCGTCGTATGAGGCGTCGTATTATACGTGAACATTGCGTAGGGAATCCACTCATCCCAGTCGGTTTGATCCTCGTTTATGTAATGTCTGAGATATTCGGCTAGAGTACGATGCGATCTCTCCAGCGCTCCGTTACTCTCGGGATGATATGCGGTTGTCTGTATCTTTTCAATTTTTAGCAACTTGCACATGTTTTTGAAAATTTCACTCATAAAGTTTGTTCCTTGGTCCGTGAGAATTTTTTCCGGGATTCCGTGTTTTAATACTATTTTCGTCACGAAGGCTTTTGCCACTGTATTTGCCTCCTGATTTTCTATCGGTACTGCCTTACTGATAGTCCGGGAGCCAGCTGCCATTTTAAGTGAATTATTTTAAGAAATCTGAGATTTTCGGCTAGTGTTCAATTCGGTCTGCTAATAAACAAAGTAAACGTCAGCTTCCATGGTAGCGGTGGGTGTTGCCGCGGCAGCCACCCACACACGTATAACTATAATAAAAATAAACCGACATAAAGAAAGCTGAGACTTTTTTTGTACGTTTATTATGATCTAAATAAAAGGAAATCAGCTGACTTCATGGTGGAGGGTTGTACGTCAGCTTCCCGCCCAAACATGCGAAAAATATGCGCTGAGTAAACTTATTCTAAGAAAACTGAAATTTGGGGAAGTGATAGTCGACTTTAACAGTTTCACGAAAATAATTGTCCGCTGAGCTTTTCGCGGTGGAAAAGTGCTCAGCCGACGACTGAAAGATGCGACTGAAAGATGTGGCATTCTTCACTGCATCAGCTGAGCACTTTTCCACTGCGAAAACCTCAGCGGACAATTATTTTCGTGTAACTGTTACAGATAACATAAGTTTACAAAGTTTTAGCTTTCTTGGTTTCAGATAACTTGATTTTTATTAATAAAACGGTGCGTATATGCGCGCGGACGCGTTGCGCCTATCTCACGGCATCAGGTGCTTCTCTCTCACGCTAAATTATGTTATATTCAAATATGTAATTATATTTAACGCATTTATTGACAAAAATAATTTAATAAAATACAGACATATCTCTGCGCACCATAGTACACAGGTTCATGTTATGTCGCGTAATCGGTGCATTTTTATTCGTTCCGACCTTTTGCTCAATTCGCGAAACAATCTAAAGAATGGCAAGGTAATATCTGTAATAAGGGAATACTTTGTAGTTCTCGACTGCAAAAGAATTGTTTTACGGTTGAATAAATATTCCTTTGAGCAGAGACTGCAAATTCACGCAAACGTTTTAGCGATCATTTTTTTATGAATCTGAAATCGAATTTAATGAAAACTCCGTCGTTTGTCATTTTCGAAACTTAGTAATATCGAGTATGTGTTTCAATAATATTTAATATCGAACTAAAAATATGCTTGCAGGTAGACGTCAAATTAAAATTCAATTTCAAGTTACATTCGCTCCAATGTAACTGAAGTAAATTTTGTTCACAATATCGCTGGAAACAATGCGGAATACCATTCAAAGATTCAAGAAAACGTGTTTTGCCAGAAACAAAAACGAAAGAATTTTGATCCTATTAGCTCGCGGCCATATCTATATTTCATGTTTCTTTCAATAATGATGTTTCGACCGATATACGGACAAACGGAAAGTACATATGGTTTATTCAGCGACACTAAAGTTATTGCCTCAACTTGTATAATTTTCCAATTAGGTCGCGTAGCTGCAAAATTATTCAAAGAGATGTATCCGACGACAGTAATTTCAAATAAATTGATAAACTCTATCTATAGTTTCACATATCCTCGCCTTGATCGATGCCCTCGCCTTTGTCAGAAACCATGCCTTGAACTGCATCCTCGCTTTCGGCAGAAAACTCGCCTCGATCCACATTCTCATTTTGAACAGCAATATCCTCTTGAATAGCACTGTTGTTTTGACTAAAAAATAATTACAGTTAGTTATACACGATATGAAAATCATCACGTTTGAATAGTAGCTATCGAAAGTTACTTCGTTTTTAAGGGCACTGAAAATACTTACTCTCTTTCTGAAGATGAAGATGCTTGTTTATTTGGATCGTATCTTCTCTGCTTCGGCGGCAAACTGTGAAGCGGGCGTAGCAGTTACTGTGGTATTTCTGATAATTATCAACTTTTGCAGGCAATACAACGTCCGCCGAATGCAAATGATGTTCCTGCCGAATCTTTAATACAGTTAAACACTTGCTCAACGTATCTTCTCTACTCAAGTATAACAGACACACTGGCTTGGCGTTAGTAGCGATTTCGGACACGCTGCGCACGACATAATATTATATATACGTACTAGCTGGTTACCCGGGCTTCGCCCGGGAGTCGTTTTTCTTAAAACAACTTCATTTATGTTTTAATATCCTTATTGTGAACAAACATAAGGAGTGTTCATGAATTAAACATGTCGTAACCAATCTTTTTCTACTCGGTCATATGTAATAAGACATATGTAATAAGACACGCAAATCGTCTCTCCCTCTCTCTCTCCCTCTCTCTCTCTCTCTGTCCCTCTCTCTCCCTCCCTCTCCCTCCCTCTCCCCCCTCTCTCTCTCTCTCTCTCAGATCGGTAACAAAAAATTATACAGTTTATAGCACTCCCCGGGAAATTCTACCCCTGTTTTATATACAATTCTTTAAAATTCGATCAATTATTTCCCGAAAAATTCGTCAAACTTCCGATACCTGCTTCCAAAAAGATCGGTAATGAAAAATTATATACTTTATAGCACTCCCCGGGAAATTCAACCCCTACTTTATGTACAATTCTTTGAGATTTGGTCATTCCGAACCGGTTTCCAAAAAAATTGGTAACAAAAAATAGTATATTTTATAGCACTCCCAGAGAAATTCTACTTCTTCGTCATACAGCAAAATCTTAGGTTTCTTAATTTTGGTCATAAAAAATGGCAGCTGGCTCCCGGACTATGGATTTCGTAAGATTATCTTGGAATGTGAGGAGATATTTATTTCCATTATTTGTGACTGTTAACGGGCCTACTATGTCGAGCGCGCATTTTTCGAATGGTCGCTCGGGCGTATCTGTGATAATCATTGGCATCTTCGTTTTCCTACTTAATTTATTCTTTTGACAGTACCCGCATTTGCTTATGTATTCCTCTACGTCTCTTGTTATACCGCTCCAATTATGCTGTAATCGGATCCGGTTCAACGTACGCGTGACTTCTTGGTGTCCTCCTGTCGGTGAGTCGTGAAAATCGTAGAGTATTTGCTGTTTCTCTTTCTCCGAGTACTCTCTCGGGGAGTCGTTTTCATGTTGCGTTGCATTTATCGCTGATGCCTTTGCTATCGGGTTTCGGCTTAGTGCGTCGGCGTTCACATTGTTCTTTCCTGCTTTATGTACGATCTCGTAATCGTATTCTTCCAACTTGAGCCTCCATCTTATTAATCTGGAGCCAGGATCGTTTACATTGAATAACCAGATCAGTGGCTTGTGATCGGTTATGATTTTGAATTTAACGCCGTATAAGTAGAGGCGAAAATGTTTTACCGCCCATACGATGGCTAATAACTCTTTTTCTGTGGTATTATAATTTTGCTCAGCCTTGCATAATACTCGGCTGGCGTACGCTATCGGTCGGTCTTGGTCTACCGTCCCTTGTGAGAGCACGGCTCCGATGGCGTAATCCGACGCGTCGGTAGTCACCACGAACTCTTTGCTGAAGTCCGGGTAATTTAACACCAGTGCTGTCGTTAATTTTTCTTTCAGTATATCGAACGCGTTCTGCTGTTCGATTGACCAAGTAAACTTTTCTCCTGTCTTCGTGAGCTTGGTTAGAGGCTTGGCTATTTTTGAGAAATTTTCGATAAACATCCTGTAGTATCCGGCTAACCCGATGAAAGATCTTTCACTTTTTTCGGGGTCGGAAATTCTGTTACTGCTTGTAACTTAGACGGGTCTGGCGATATTCCGTCTTCGGATATCACGTGCCCTAGGTAGATGACCTCTTTTCGTAGGAATGCACACTTGCTCGGTTGTAACTTGAGATTATGTTTTCGGAGTCTGAGCAGTACCGCGATTAATCGCTTGAGATGCTCCGTCAGCGATGCTCCGTATATAACGATGTCGTCGATGTATACAAAGCATTTTAATCCTAGTATCCCGGCTAATACCGCATACATTAGGCGCTGAAATGCGGCTGGTGCATTTTTTAAACCGAAGGGCATTCGGTTGTGCTCGAAATGTCCATCTGGAGTAGAGAATGCCGTTTTATGTTTATGTCTTTCTTCCAATGGGATTTGGTGATATCCCGAGGCTAGATCTAACACCGAAAAATATTTCGCATTTCCCAGCTGATCGAGGATATCCGTGATGTTCGGCATGGGAAAGAATTCTCCTATGGTGAGATCGTTCATTTTTCTGAAATTGATCACTACGCGATATTTTATTCTGCCGGACGCGTCAGGTTTCTTGGCGACCACTATTATCGGCGCGTTCCACTGGCTTGTGCTCGGACAAATTATTCCGTCGTCCAACATCTTCTGTATTTGTTTTCTCACTTCGGCTTTGTGTTTCTCGGGTAACCGATATGGTTTCACGTTCACGGGCGCGCTATCGGGACGAGTATGTATCTCGTGCTCTATGGCTGTAGTCGCGCTTAATTTGTCTCCGTCTAGGTGGAAGACGTCATGGAAATCGTCACAGATTTTCTCAACTGCCTCTCGCTCTTCCATGTTTAGGTGATCGAGCTGTATTTGTTCGTGCAATTTCTTTTGTCGCTCTGTAACAGTTTCGTGATCTTCATTTGCCTGTAACGTGAGTATGCTCGCGGCGTCGTCCGCCGGCATGTCTTCTAACGTTACATGTGGAGTGAGGATCTCCACCGGCTTGTCCGTCACGTTCAATATGCTGACCGGGCATATAAATTCGACCGGCTTCACGAGGCAATGTCCGATAGAGACTCCGGGAGCAGGTTCACCGCTTTTTACTGTGCCTACTCGATTATGATCGGTTACGGCCTCTACGATGGTCTCGCTGCAAGCGGGTAGTGTTATTTTCCGAAACGGTCGTAGTTTGAAAATGGCTTTGCCTATTTTCAGCTGCTTTGTTGTGTTGAAAATATCGGCCTTATGTTTTGTCAGGAAATCGTTGCCTAATATTCCCTCGTGTTCGATCGGAAAATCGTCCTTTACTACGTACATCGTGTGGCGTATTTTCCTTTTTCCGAATTCCACAGTCGTTCTTATTTTTTCCAGCGTGTGTATTTGGTGTCCCGTTACGCCGATCAGTGCTAATTTTTTCTCTTGCACCATTGTTTTTCCTTTTAGGTTGCCGACCTTTATTAGGGTCAGTGTTGCTCCGGAATCTAGTAGGAGGTTCATTTTGCCTCTTTCTGCTTCCTGTATGGGCAGTGTTAATATGTCTAGCGGGCCTGCCTTGTGCTTCTCCGTTATCTGAGACACCCGATATGTCTCAGCGGCGCGTGCCTTACCTTTCCTCGGCTTCTCTTCCTCCTCGCTGCTGCTGCCGGAGGTTGCGTCCTCGCTAGATTCGCTCGCTTTCGTCCTTCTTATTGTGCTTACCGGTGCTTTTTTGGCGGCTTCCGGCTTTGATCGGCGCGATCGCTCGGTCTTCGGTCTCCCGTTTAACGACCAGCACTCGTCTCTCTTGTGCCTTGCTTTCTTGCAGTAGATGCACTCGATTGTGTTTATGCCACCGGGCTTGTCCGCTCTCAGCAGCGCGAATTTGTTTGTTTGCCGGCTCGTACGGCAATCTCGCCCGTAGTGGCCAGTCTTTCCACATTTGTGGCATTGTACGTTCGCGTTTCCCGCATTCCGCGCGTTTCCTTGATGAATTTAGTTCCGTTCCGCGGGTGAGGGCCTCCGACTTTTTCCTCGGCGCTAGCGCCGGTTATTGCCTCTTGTAGGCTTTGGTATCGTTGTGCTCTAACCAGCATCTTGATATCGTCATGCAGGCCGATCTGGAAGTTATGCAAGGCTTGCATCTTCACACTGTCCAGTATTGCTTTCTGCTGCTCTTGCGAGTGCCCTTGGCCTTCTTCCATAGCCTCGTACAGTTCCCTCGCGAGTTTTTCGACTCGACGCCCGAATTCCTGCGCTTTTTCTCCCGGTTTCTGTTTCAGGGAGTTAAATTCCAGCTGCAGATGGGTCATACCGCGCTTTCCTAGATATTCTGTTTCGAGCTCTTGTTTCAGCTGTTCGAAATTTCGAATATCGCGCGTGTCGAAGTCTGTCATGGCCTTGCCCTTAAATTTCGTGCATAGGATTGCTTCTAGGAGCATCGCTTCGTCCGCGGGATGTATATTTTTCATGGCGTAGTTACTTGCGCTTATAAACTCGCGAACGCGCTCCCTCGATTCTCCGGTCATTTTGGGAATCATATTTCGAGCCTCCTTCAGGCTGAGGAATCCGAGATTATGTCCTGGTTGGTTACGAACGTCGCTAATTGTCCGTCCGTATGTGACGTCTAGTGAGCCGTGCGTAAGCGGCGCCCTATTTCGGCCGGGCGATCGTAAGTGCCGGCTTTTATCCGGCTCACTCGATTCTGTAAATCGCGAATCGCGCGGAGCATTTCTGTGGAGCGGTCAAATTCCGCTGTTTCAGCACGTTCCATGCGGCCTCTCATTTCCAGCATTAGCCGTAGGACGTTGTTGATTGAGGCGTCTTGCGCTCCTTGGCTTTGGTCCATTCCGGACGGTCGCTGGGCTTCCGATTATAATCGATTAATTTCCTCGCTCACTTGAGCGGGCGTTATGTCGACCCGTGGCGCCGGAGCCGCGTTAGGTCTCTGTTGGCTCATTCTAATTGCCCGTGGGATGTAATCCTCTTCCGTCGGGTCAGTTAAATCGCGTTTGCGTGGCGTCACGAAGAATTCTCCTCTCCCTGCGTTTCCGCGTTGGGTATCGGCCGAGGTGTCTGGGTCACCTTCGGTCGGGGGCTGTCTGTACGCGCCGCTGTGTTTGTCGTTGCTCGAACTATCGCTATCTCGCGGGTTTTCGTGCGCGTCGCAAAGGCTGGCGTTTAAAAATTCAAATTCGCGTTCTACGACGATGTTGGGGTGTAACTCGAGCACTGGTGTGCTCGGGTCGTCTAATTGCGCGTCTAGGTTTCGTCTCACGCGGTCTAAATCGTCGTTCGCGAGTCGTGTGGCACGGACACGATTTCGGATGCTGTTCTCGATGGCGCGTTGCGCGTGGTCGCTAAGCACGAATGACGCGTTGCTTAGGGGGTGATGCCGGGTCAAGTCGTCCGACATCTATTGACGCTTACGTTTTTTTTATAGCCTGCAATCGCGAAATGTGTTTTTGGCGCTCGCGGTTGTGTTGCCTGCAATCACGAAATGTTTTTCGGCGCTCGCTATCGCAAGGGACGCTCGCAGAGATATAGTCTATTTGTCGCGGCGCGTGCCTGTGTCGGCTTACAATGAATGCTGACTTACAGTACCGCAGTATGACGCATCGTGACCGCTTTCTGCCGCGTTGATGCCTGACAGGGCCGCTCCGCTGCTTGTTACACTTGTTTTACAACCCTGACTTGCGAGCCAAATGGATGATTCAGTATGACGCGTTACATGCTCTCGGTGGTGACTGCCCGCCGCTTCTCGAAAAGGCGGGCTTTTAATCTCTCGCGTATTACTTCCGCGATGCTGACTTAGCTGTCAGCGCTTTTGCTTCCGGGTGCGCGACCTGGAAGCCGTTTGCGACACCCGGAATGCCACCTCAGGCGAGTTTGGCAATATTCGGATGCGCGCTGACAGCTAGGTGTCGCAATTACGCTCGCGGCGACTTCCGCCTCACAACAATATACATACACATATACATATATATATATATATCTATATTTTTTAAATATTTAATTAATTTTTTGTGTTAAGCAATATATGTAAATATTGTAAATTATAAAATACGATTCTTATTTCAGTATTATAAAATGGCAGGAGAATTTCTCGCGTGGAATCTGATACATTTGGAGCATCGAGTAGGACGGTTCGAAAGGCGCATAGACAGGCAAAATTGGCGAGAGCTACACGATCCGTTTGATCTTCACGAAACAGAATTTATAAAATTATACAGAGTTACTCCAGAAATAGTTATGGAAGTAACAGATGCTTTAAAAGAAAGATTAGAATATAGACGCGTGGATGCTCTGACTCCTGAACTTCAGGTATGTATTGCTGTTTACGTTTAAGGCGCGGGCACACGAGCGGTTTGGACTGCGTGGTTCCACCGCGCGGCACAAACCGCTCGTGTGCCCGCGCCCTTATTTTAAATGGTATGTAACAATATCATGTTATCTATTATGATGTTACAGTTAATAATGATTTTAAAATAATGGATATGAAACATATGTGATTTATCAAGTTCATGATCAAACAAAAACACTCAAAAAATATTAATAATTTATTTTTTATATATTTTCTTTTTCTTACGTTGTTGCACATAAAATGGCAATTTTTTATTTATAATTTTAAAATTTTACATTACAAACCTAATACATGTTTTCTTCACTAAAATAGTCTATTTCAACGCACTTTTTCCTGCGTGATACAAGCTCTTCAATGCCTTTTTTATGAACATATAGAAGACGAGAGGCAATGATGTTTCGGAAAACAGAAAGGCATTGAAGGTCATGTTGCAAGAAGTGCATTAAATTCGATGGACTATTTTGATGAAGAAAGTACAATATTTAGTTTGTAATAACGTTTTAAATAAAAATGGATGTTTCGGGATATACGGAAATACCGCCGTTATTTCGTGTGCAAGAACCTTAATGTATATTACTTTTTGTACAGGTATTAACTGCCCTGAGGTTCTACGCCGTTGGTTGTTATCAGGGTTTCATTGCAAAGCAGTGGGATATTGCTATTAGTCAACCGTCTGTTAGCCGTTGTTTAAGAAGAATAACTGACGGAATAAACGCTGTATTGCTGCGTCGGTGGGTAAAATTTTCCATGACGGATGTTGATCGTCATAGAGCTCGCGAGAAGTTTGCAGATGCACCTCAACCCTTTGTAGGTGCAATTGGAGCTATCGATTGCACTTACATCAATATAAAAGGACCAATCTTACACAAAGAGGCTTATGTGAATCATTGGGGTGATCACACACTCAATGTTCAAGTGGTATGTAGACAAACATAATACTATTATTGTATGCAAAATAATTTCTCTTTATTCTGTTTCTCTCTATCTCCTCTCTCTCTCCCTCTCTTTGTCAGTGTGTCTTATACGCAGCGGCACCTATTATTTATTAAGAAATCGGTATGCATCTGGTTTTTTTTAAATAAAAATCTGGTTTAACAATGTTTTAATTTTTATGGATTGATGATCCTGATTTAAAGATCCTTAATGTAAATGCATGATTTCCTGGTGCACGACATGACGCGTATATATGGTCTAATTCACCTGTACGTCGTGTCATGCAAAAAAAGTTTGACAATGGCGAACGAAATACTTGGTTGATTGGTAAGTTATACAAAAAATGTATTCAATATAAATAGTGAGATTAAAATTATTAATAGGAGCGATACAAACTAAAAGCTTAAGATATTCGTGTATTTGTTGTTATATTGTGTCTTTCGGTTGGTATTAGCCCATATTTCAAGCTTTCTTCAGAATTTCTATAGGAATGGGTTATTCATTGTTCGGTAATACTTAATCTGTTTTCAATTTTATACAGGTGACGATGGATACATGTTAGAGCCTTGGTTAATGACTCCTCTTAAACATGAAGTACCCAATACGCCAAGGTTCCGTTACAATGATGACCTATGCAGTGCTAGATATTGCGTGGAGCGTTTATTTGGCGTGTGGAAGGCGGTGTTTAGATGTTTATCAGCTCAAAGACGGCTCATGTACGAACCAGGTGTAGCTGAAAGAATCGTAAATGCGTGTGCTGTACTGCAAAATATGCGGATTGCGCATCGCGTGCAGGATGTCGATTTTGACGACATAGATGTAAAAAAAATTCATCATAACAATAGGCGGGATATTGCTGATAGAAGAGGATGACAGAGCCAAGCATATCAAGGACGGGCACTTGCACTTCGCATACAAGAGCGTTTTATCGCTCGTCAATACGGTATAATGTAAGTTGTATGTTATGTTACTGTTTTTCTTAGCTGCAACACTTTTCCATTATGTGTACTTCTGTGAATTAAAACGACCTTTACTAAGCAATAATTTTTAATACTTATAGGCGCAAAATGAAAGAAATGTTAGCAAATGTTACACACGTAAAAATTATTAACCAGTTCAAAATCTACATTGTGGAAAAAAATATAGTTGAAACTAATTTTTCAGGTGAACGACTATGAACATGAATTCTGATGAAGATCAAAGTTGCAAGATCGATATGTATCTTACTTAGAATATAAGAATAGAATATAGGAAAAGAATATAAGAATAGAATGTAAGAATAAAGTATAAGAATAAGTATAAGTATTATCGTTCGCGTTAATTGTACATAAGTTGACAAGTGTACAGCTCTAATTATTACCATACATAAAAATGTAATGTATTATATTGTAAATGTATTTAAAGGTATTATAATGTATAATAAATGTGTTATATCATTCCGTCAACACGCACATGTTTTAAAAATATGTAGCATTTTATTTACACTTTACATTCATTATCATATGCAGTTTATCAATCATTAACCTTTTTTCTTCCAATTTAAGCCGTTGTTCTTCCAAATCAACCCGTCGTTCTTCCAAAGGGTTTCGCGCACGATCAGTTTCAGCTGTCATCATTGCAGCTTTCAAAAACAACTGTAATGAAATACAATACATTATTATCATTAAGTACGTACTATTGTTTGTTAGCAATTATTACTGCGTTATTTGATAGTTACATGTAAAGACTCAGCATGGTTTTCTGCAATACTTGTAAACTTTTTACGTGCCTCTTGCAATTGAATGCCAATTCATTGCCGTTGCTTCTTTCTCTTTGTACGATAAAATATAATTGTAATAATCAACACAAAAGGTCATCGTTTATTGTTCACTTAAGTGCAGCAAAATAGAATAACGCTTGTAAATATGTATTTACGATTAGAAGTTGTTTTTTCCGCTCTCTTTCTTTTTCTACTTTGAGGATTTTGGGCTAGAGCTTCGTTATCAATAGAAAATTGGTTGTTGACACAATTCAAAACATCTCTGTATGAAAGATTTATCATCTTCGTCCGCGCATTCCTGAGTCATTTTACTTGCATCCGGATAGTTACCTACATCTATACAATACACAAAAAACTGTACAATTATACAAATATACAATGCAATTAATATGTATTTATTATTGGATAAATTTATAACAATTCTTTTTTTCCACTTTTCTTATTTGTAATAATGTATGAATTCAAGAAGATTAGCGAAGAATTGTACGTGATCATTCATCATGTTTCTTGAAATAAAAAAATAGATAAAGAAGAAGTTGTGAAAATGTAGTCTAAAATTTATAAAATATAACAATTTCTTAATTTAATTATAATTTTCTCACCATTATTTTCCAATTCTCTCGTTGATGTATTTAACAGGTTGCTAATTGTTGTTGTCGAGGGTGTAAGAAGAAGGACGTCTTTGTTTCCATTTTCCAATTGCACTTGCAATTCCTAGACAGATAGATATGTGACAAAACTCAAGGTACTAAAGATATCGAAATAATATACATTGTACATATATATATATATGCACTAAACTACATAGAGAATATAAGTTTCGGAATTTAAATATGTATGTACCTTTTCTTCAGGGATGCTATCAAGGCAATCAGGAGTACCCTCAACATATTCCAAACCGATGCAACCAAGAACACGCTGTTCCAAACTGTCTAGAGGTTCAGAGGTGACTGGAAAGTTTCCGGTCCTATTCCTTTCATTTCTTAGCTTCGATGTCTTTTTCGAAGTATTACTTTCAAGTCGCGCCAAACCTGAATAATATGTTTTATTTATATATATATATGTGTGTGTGTGTGTGTGTGTGTGTGTGTGTGTGTGTGTGTGTGTGTGTGTGTGTGTGTGTGTGTGTGTGCGCGCGCGCGACAATAATACGATACGATACGACTATAATATTATACAACACGATTATAATGTTACATAATAATTGATAATTGAATACTACTTACAGTCTGCCACTGCTTTACTGTCTTTCCCAGGCCATTTGACAATGCATTCAGCATTGCTGCAACATTTTCTCATTGCTGGGCGTGATGAACTTTTCCCTCCTTGCTTACATATTTGCATGATGCAAAATCAGAATGCGTTTCCAGCTATACATTACGAGTTCTTCGTATTGTATAGCTGTCGTTTTTGTTGAACGATTTTTCTTTTTTGAATGTGTATTAAAACAAACATAATATATATGTAAATTAATATGAAGTTATTTATAGAGTACATATGTTACATATATAGTTATGTCAATCTTAAGACGGATACAGACTTGAGCACAAATGCGTATAAGGCAGGCCGCGGAGGCCGCATGAGCATGCAAGTGTGGACGTTGGTTGGTGACGCTGAGGCAATTTGCCGCGCTTCGGACCAACGTCCACACTTGCATGCTCATGCGGCCTCCGCGGCCTGCCTCATACGCATTCGTGCTCAAGTTTATATCCGCCTTTATATAATGTTATGTATAATATTATGTAATATATCCCATGCAGCACACATTTTCTTATATTACGTCCATCCACATTATATTGTAATATGCTTTATTAAATTTATCAAATGTGTCTCAAATAAAAACTGTATCAATATTATTAATAAAATTTAATAAGCATGGTTATTATCTCTTGCTCATACCTTACTTAATTCTTGGTCACATTATGACTAACCAAAACATGAAATGCGTAAACGTTTAAATTTAATAAGCATGCTTATAACCTCTTAGTCATTGTTATTAGTATGTATAAAATATAAATACCTGCTTTTTTTCTAATTCTTTCTCGCCACTACATAGTACATAGCCTCTTTTTTGTACACTACACTAAGAACTAGCACGTGCCTGGCTGCGTTCAGCAGAAAAAACCAGAGAAAACTACATTGCACAAATATGTAAATTATGTAAAATTTGGAATGTGATTGATATATGTTTTTAATTTTGATCGAAAGTAGGCGTACATCAATCAGATTGACAAATTTTACATTAGTTGCAAAACAGCTCTCTGCTGAACGCAGCCATTGCTTTGTTACAAAGGTCAACCGGGCTAACGCATAAAAAGATAGACCGTATTTCCTTTTGTCTCATACGTACTTACGTGTGAAATACCGTATGAATTGTATGAAACAGGAACCTAAGTTCTTACATAATATGTATAGAAATTATAAATATACATATATATCAAATAAATAACAGAAATCATATGTATTTAATATATATACGTGTATATATATATATATATATATAGATATATATATTTATATATAATTACATATAATAATTTTTTCATTACTTTGTGCTGTATGGGATATGTGTTAAAATAAAATAAATAACAATATAACATTAAACAGCTTAAAAACATTTTAAAGTATCTAATTATTTGGTTACTATCATACCATCAAAAATATAAATATTTAGTACGATGGTTATTAACCGAATAGAATCCGCCGATCCGTTACTATATGAAGGTACATATTTATATATTATCATATATTTTTGAAACTTACGTATCTTGCGAATCCATTTTCTACAACTATTTCTCAGTGACACATTAGTTTACAATTAATACGCCATCACGGACTAACAGACGAGCAATTGTTTAATCTTTCTCCTAAAGCCCTCATGCTATTGGCTGAAATTTATTCTTTTTAACTTTTGATTGTGCTTGTACATTATCGACAAAGCTGTAGCGAAGATTGTCGCTTGCAACGATAAATGTCGGTATAACAGATTTTCGGAATAGCCTTGACTCATCTCTGTCGATAGTGCAAGCGACAAACGTCGTTAGCGTACCGAACCGATAGTTGTCGGTAGGCAGGAACAGAATACGGGCCCTGTTGGCCAACTAATTATATATATGCAACGGAATCCTCATGATTTGCAGTTCAAATGAATTTAATTTATTTCTCACTTTGTTATACTTTTTTATGTACGTTTAAAATGTTATAATTTAAAATAAATAAATAAAATGACGGAAGAAAAACTACATATATTATTTTGCATTAATTATTTAAAAATCGCACATTGTTGTTTTCTATAGTATAAGATGTATTATACAAATGTGAAAAATACAACATATCATTGTATTATTTTATGTCGCACTATATATATTGCAGTATAAAAAATAATGTAAATAAAAGGTTAGCCATGTACATTGCAATTTTAGTTATGCCTTAGAACATACATAAATAGAAGGCGATTTAAGTGCCGAATCTGTGTCCAACAGTGCGAGTGAGAAAGGTAGTAAGTCCTAACCGCCTGCAATGCACATACGCAGATATCGTTATTGCCATGGTTACCACTTACTGTTTGGCAAAAGCAGGGTTAAGATCGCGCTTCTGCGTATGCACATTGCGAGCGATTAAAACTTTTCTCTCGCACAGTATTGGACACAGGCTCGTTCCACGGGAGATATAGGCAATTCCCCTTCCAGTTATATATATATAATATATATATATATATATATATATATATTATATATATATATATATATATATATATATATTGTAGGACATGACTATTGCATATTGTATTATTGACGTTCTGTATATGTTGTTGGATATACTATGCTTGTCATACGCTGTGTGTGTTGCGTCGATGCATTGGCGGCGTGCGCAAAGAGCGAAAGAATTACGCTTAAATTTAAACGTTTATGTCTTATGTTGAGTTTATTGTGTGCAATCGGCAGATAGTTCTGTACTGCTAATGAACTACTACAATAAATTATTCTAAAGAACCTTTAGTGAAAATTTATACTATGTTTGACTGGCTTTCTGTCCCTGTTCCCGCAACATTCCCATATTACTGTATGACTTCGAATAATTAATGCGGAACTCGAACTTTATGCTTATAACGTACGTAGGAGCTGTCAGATAATCATTTTCTTCTATGTTATTTAAATCGCAAATATAACAGGTATGTTACTTCCTAAAAGATTATAATAAAAATAATGTTTAAAATATAATTAATATTTAAAATATAAATTGTATTAAATATAGATACTTATTCAATAGCAGTTATACAAATCAAATCATCGAAACAGTTTTGCACGTGTTCGATGAAATCATCGCGAGACATGTCGCGACATGTTCTTCAAAACAATAACGCTCCATTGACTTATGCGAAATTGCAAAATTTGCAGTTTTGCACGTGTTCGATGAAATCATCGCGAGACACGTATGCTCTTGAAAAGAAATCATATTTGATGCCCGATGAGGTGATCTCATCACGAATGTTCTTGACAAAGATATTACATTTAACGTATATGTGGATTGTGGTGGTAATCACCATGCAGCAGCCGTACATTGCCGCTATTTTTGCAAGATTTGCAGACTTGCCGGATACATCTGTTTTAGAAAGAAGTCTTGACTCTTCTATTATAGATTCAACAAATTCGCCGATTAAGGAAGAGTCTATTTTTTCAAGTACATTAGCAACAACATCAACAAAACCATCTGTCGTATCTCTCACAAATGATATTTCAGTTATAACACGTAAGAATAATAAATTTTGTTGTAAAAATTTATAACAGACATTTTTGGAATCAAAGAAAGAGAGTATATTAATGCTTTTATATATTAGGGTAATCTTAAGTGAGATGGACATAGAGGAGAGATGGCTCATCCATGTTTTCTCAATCTAGTTCGCCATCTAGTATCAAATGAACATGAATACACCATCTCTCCTCTAAGGCTATCTCACCCAAATTTACCCTATATTATTTAAAAATTGATTTCCGCGAACATATACTTGTATAAATATAAGAATGCATTTTATTTTTATGAAACATTACATAATATTAATATTGTTATATAGAATAATTCTGAGTAAATAGAACATTAAAATATACGTTTTGAATTCTATGATATTGTAGTAATAAAATAAAATATTTAGATTATATTTTCAATCACTTTATATATTTATACACTCGTACAAAAAAATAGGGAACACTTCATGAACTCTAAAAATTAGGCTATTTTCAAACTGCTGTAAGTCGGCGAAAAATTATCGTAAAAAAAATCTAAAAAAGCATTTTGAAGCTTGAAGTTTCAACTTTAACGCACTTTCGGTGGATTTTTAAAATTTTTTTATTTTCTTTGTTGTACGCCTTAAAAAAGAACACATTGTTTTGTTCCTTAAAATTAACTTATGTTTGACTACTTGAAACTCAATTAAAAAATTTTTTTTCAAAAAATTCAATTAACGTTTCATAAACTACATAATTTTACCTACAAAATGCTTTTTTTTTATTTTCCTACAATTTTTTTTTGACCGATTTACACGACTTTGAAGCAAACCCTGTATTTTTTACAAAAAATGACGTAACTCGATGAAAAATCATCGTAGAACAAACAAAAAAAAGCATTTTAAAGTTCAAAATGTCAGCTTTAACGTGGTATCGGTGACTGTAAAAATTTTTTCTGTCTTTCTTGTTTGGTGCTAAAATTAAAAATGTTGATTTATTCCTTAAAATTACACATTTTTAACACTGCAGTTTGATAAAAATTTTTTCACAAAATTCAATACAAATAACACAAACTGTAACATTTTACCTACAAAATGCTTTTTTTTAAATCTTCCTACGATTCTTTTTGACTGATTTACACAATGTTGAAGTTAACCCTTTTTTTCTTGAAAAATGACATTTACCGCCGACATTAGCATTAACCAATGTGCACCACGTGGAGGTTGTCGGTCGGATTTTGCACATCGTGTGTGTGTGTGTGTGTGTGTGTGTGTGTGTGTGTGTGTGTTACAGCAGAGATAAGGACTCCGCAGCTCGTCATTTCTGCAGTATTTAAATGACTCCAAACCCTCTCTGCTGTGTGTGTGTGTGTGTGTACGTGCGCGCGCGTGCCTTTAAAATTGTGTATTACCTCCTCTCTGATTAATTACTGCTTGTAATCGCTCCCGCATGTTTATGCATCTTTCAATTGCGCTTTGTGGAATTTCGCGCCAAATTTGCCTAAGCGCTTCTCCCAATTGGTTCAGATTGAACACATTTGGGACGAAATAGGACGACGATTAAGGCGTCGCGAGGAGCAGCCGTATAATCTAAACCAATTGAGAGAAGCGCTTAGGCAAATTTGGCGCGAAATTCCACAAAGCGCAATTGAAAGATGCATAAACATGCGAGAGCGATTGCAAGCAGTAATTAATCAGAGAGGAGGTAATACACAATTTTAAAGGCACGCGCGCGCACGTACACACACACACACACACACAGCAGAGAGGGTTTGGAGTCATTTAACTACTGCAGAAATGACGAACTGCGGAGTCCTTATCTCTGCTGTAAAACACACACACACACACACACACACACACACACACACACACACGATGTGCAAAATCCGATCGACAACCTCCACGTGGTGCACATTGGTTAATGTTAATGTCGGCGGTAAATGTCATTTTTTAAGAAAAAAAGGGTTAACTTCAACATTGTGTAAATTGGTAAAAAAAAATCGTAGGAAGATTTTAAAAAAAGCATTTTGTAGGTAAAATGTTACAGTTTGTGTTATTTGTATTGAATTTTGTGAAAAAATTTTTTTATCAAACTGCAGTGTTAAAAATGTGTAATTTTAGGGAATAAATCAACATTTTTAATTTTAGCACCAAACAAGAAAGACAGAAAAATTTTTTACAGTCACCGATACCACGTTAAAGCTGACATTTTGAACTTTAAAATGCTTTTTTTTGTTTGTTCTACGATGATTTTTTATCGAGTTACGTCATTTTTTCTAAAAAATACAGGATTTGCTTCAAAGTCGTGTAAATCGGTCAAAAAAAATCGTAGAAAAATTAAAAAAAAAGCATTTTGTAGGTAAAATTATGTAGTTTATGAAACGTTAATTGAATTTTTTGAAAAAAAATTTTTTAATTAAGTTTCAAGTAGTCAAACATAAGTTAATTTTAAGGAACAAAACAATGTGTTCTTTTTTAAGGCGTACAACAAAAAAATAAAAAAAATTTAAAAATCCACCGAAAGTGCGTTAAAGTTGAAACTTCAAGCTTCAAAATGCTTTTTTAGATTTTTTTTACGATAATTTTTCGCCGACTTACAGCAGTTTGAAAATAGCCTAATTTTTAGAGTTCATGAAGTGTTCCCTATTTTTTTTGTACGAGTGTATATTTAATATAGAAACTAATATAAAAATTTATTTTTCTATTCTGATAATTGCGTATTATATCCGATGTATGTCTCCATATTATGTATTTACATATAAATATATATATATGTATATAATTCATATTATATCCTTGTGAGAAGAGTGACACGTGAATCCTGAGAATATCATATATGGATTGTGTCACTGTTCACACAAGAATACAATATAATACTATTTCTCTATTTAGGTTGCGACGAAAATGAGACTAATGATAATGATATGGAAGATGACGATGATTCCGATTTTGTGCCGTCTATTCAGAGTGAAGAATCGAATGATATTAGTGAAAATGATGAACAGTTTGATAAATCAAAAAATAATTCTTCCTCGCTAAATAAATCTGCATCAAACTGTTTAAATGAATCAACGTATGAATTATCCAAAACTCAATCGAAAAGATCATTAAAAGGTGATTTTGTTACAAGGCAGAGAATCAATTATTGCAAAGATGATGATTTATTTGTAGAAATGTCTCGAGGGCCAAAAGGAGACAAAAAGTCTAATTTTTGTATGTATTGTAACAAAATGCAAACCAAAATTGCTCGCCATTTAGAATTAAAACATAGCAATGAAGAAGAAGTAGCAAAGTTTTTGTTACTGCCCAAAGGTTCTTATGAAAGAAGAACAATGATAGGTCATTGCAGAAAGAAAGGAAATTATAAGTTTAATACACATTCAGATATAAATAATGGCTTTATGATTGTTACAAGAAGGCCTAACAATAGAGCAAAGCAGAATGGATCTAATTTCTTACCGTGCCCTAAATGTGGAGGACACTATGCAAGGACCAATCTTAGACATCATTTTCGTTTCTGCAGCAAAAAGAAAGATATATCTCGACACATACTGCAACTTGCACGAAGTGTTTCAAAATCAGTCCATAACCGAGCTTGTACCAAATTAAGAACGAGAATAATTCCGATAATAAGAAAGGACGATATTCGTAATATAATAAGATATGATTTACTTATAATTTTGTTCGGCAATCATCTTTGTCATAAACACAGATTAGACCATCAAGATGACTATATACGAGCACAGTTACGACTTCTTGGTCGATATTTACAAGCATTAAAACAAATTGAACCACAAATACAAGAACTACAAATATTATTTGATCCAAAGTATTATGATATTGCTGTAAAAGCAGTAAATGTCATTGCCAAATATAATGAAGAAACAGATATGTATGATGTGCCATTTAATGCTTTAAGTATAGGAACAATGCTGAAAAAAATGTGTAAAATTTTAATTAATGAATGTATTAAGCAGCATGACAATAAAAAGCAAAAACTGGTTGAAAATTTTCAAAAAATATTGCATGAAGATTACGGCGATGTTGTAAACAAAACTGTTGGAGAAACGCTATCTAAAAGAAATAGACAAAAAAGGTTGAACTTCCGCTAGCATCAGATATAGTAAAATTTAACAAGTATTTAGAAGAGCAGAGAACATCTAACATGAAAATATTACAAAATCAATTTTTGCTTAATGCTTGGAGATCACTCTTGGAAACAACATTAATTACTATACAAGTTTTTAATCGGCGGCGAGCAGGTGAAATAGAAAGAACTTTGATAGATGATTATAAGAATTCAACGAAAGTGACAGATGCAGATGGAGATTATAAAAAATTACCAGCACCAGAAAAAGAAATAGCTAAAAAATATGTGCGCTTTACGGTTCGTGGAAAATTAAATCGGACCGTACCCGTTTTATTAAACCCACAAATGGTAGAGTCGATAGAAACAATTTTGAAATATCGAAAAATAGCAGAAGTATCTTCTAAAAATCCTTACCTATTTAGTATTCCAAGTAGCAGCAAAACAAGATTCAAATATGTTAGAGCATGCAAGTTAATGCGTGAATATTCTGCTACATGCGGAGCGGAAAATATCAGCACTTTACGTGGCACCATTTTACGTAAACATATAGCCACAAAATGCCTATCACTTAATTTAACTGAAACTGAAGTGTCTCATGTTGCTAATTTTATGGGTCATCACCAAGATATTCACAAACAGATTTACAGACAACCTGTTGCAAAAGTTGATATTTTAGACATGTCCAAAATTTTAGAAAAAGCTGGAAATGTATCTGCACATAATACTACAAATAGTTCTGTAACAAGAGAAAATATAACAGATATTACCGATACTTCTACAACTAATCTAACAAGTGACATTCAAGAAATGGGTAATGTATTAACAGAATAAATATATTTTCTTAAATAATTACAATATTTAGCAATGTATTTTGTACTTGTATTTTATTAACAATTAAATATAGTCCGATTTTAAGAATATAAAGTAGGTATGTAATTATTGTCATTCATTTTTTGCAGGTTGTATCTCCACTGATTCAAATAAAAATGAGATAACACAAATAAGCAAAGAAGAGAGCGAAAATGAGATACTTGAAAATGAAGACTCAGAGGATGACATCTCTTTGCCATTCGCAGATACTTCTAACGAAAATATATTGAAACGAAAAAAAGCAAAAAAAAAAATATTCAGGAGACGTTTCATCCAAATCAAACAAACATAAAAAAAAGATGCAATTTAGTAAGTTAGCATTATTTACATTATCTAATATTTACGATATTTAAGAAACAAATTGCTTTTATACTTCTAGTAAAAAAAAACAGAAAAATACAAGTTTTTATAAAAATATAAAAAATTATAAAATAATGTTAATTTTAATAATGTTAATTTTAATAATGTTAATTTTTTTAAAGCGCAGTAACTACGGAAGGAGTGACATTTTATTAACTTCTGTCTAGTTTTGACAAATAAATGTATTAATTTAATCCTTTTCTATTTTCCAAACATTATAATTTTAAGATTACTCTTCAATAACGTGTGGTATTAAAATAATACATTTTGAATGCAATTCATATTTTCAGCTCAACCTCGTAAAAAAATAATAAGACCACGTTGGACTGTAGAAGAAAAGAAAATTGCCTTTTCATTGTTTGAAGAAAATATTAATACACATATTTTACCATCTTTGAACGAAATAGCGTCCAAAATACGCAAAACTATTTTGAAAGATCGTGGTCCAGCAGCAGTCAATACTTGGTTGCATACTCTAATTCGCAAAAAAAAGGCCCAGACAAAGAAATAGGAAGAACATATGAACAAACATGAATAAATAAATATAGGTCATTCACATTTATTTGTATCATCCATTGAAATTTGTTTTTACTTGTCGATCTCATATGAATGTACAAATTTAAACAAAACTTTTTTATTTTATAAGAATACTTTTAAAACCTGTGATTAAAGACAGATGCGAGTCATAAGGTTTACAGTAAATATATTTAATTTTACGTATATTAATAATGGCAATGCAAAGAATTTATTTATTTTAATAAAAGAAATTTATATTTATTTTAAAAGTACAAAAAGCTCATAGCAATTAAAAAGGTATTATTTTTATAAAGTATTACTTTAACAATTACAAATGTGATGTTAAAATGTAACGTTAAAACAAATGTACATTTATGTATAAAGGCTCATTTACAATAAGCAAAGTAAGAAGTAAGAGTAGATGTAAGAAGTGAGAAGTTAAGAGAGCTAAAATAAAGGCGTAAACGAAATAAATTACTTTTATTTCTTACTACAACTTCAGCCTTTAAGTACGCTTACAAAATGTACGACTAAAGTAAGAGTAAGAAATAAAAATAATTTATTTCGCTTATGCATACTCTTACTTCTTACTCCGCATATTGTAGATGGGCTTTGATGACTGATGTTAATTATAAGCAAAGTAAAAAGTTAGATTAAACATTAAAGTTTTTGAACATTGTTTGCATGTTTGTAGCATCGCATTAATGCGATATTTCTTTCTATTTTTAAACAGAAAAAAGTAACAGTAGCAATTTGGCAAGATACCATTTATGCAGTTTTAATTAAAAAAAAATTTTTTATTAATATTGTAAAAGCATTTGAGTTGCTATATAGATGCAAATCAAAATCAATATTTTTAATTTTATGTATGTACTAAAAATGTTAATTTATAATAAATATATACAAATATAATTACTATCCTCTTTTGTATAAATTTCTTTAATAAATAACACTATATGATTTCACTTATAAGAATAATTATTTCCTATATATTTTTTGTTACTAAAAACAAATCTGTCACTTGTCTATCACGAATAATTTGAAAAAAAATGAAGTAAAGTAAATAAAAAATAACAATATTGATGGACTTAATAATGCTGCAGCGATAATGGAAATTTACTTTTAAATTTTGATAGAGCCATTTAAAAACACAAGGATTTATAAATAGTAATAAGTAAAAGAAGCAATTAATTCTATTGCAATACAAAATTATGTTATATACGGCTTTTGTACTTACTTAATATAAATAAATAACGCTACATAAACAAGTAATATGAAATTGACGAAATATAAAATGTAGATCATTCAGGCAATAATTCATTTGTATTTTACTGTCTTATACTTTGTCTTGTCACTGTATTTTGTATTTCGCTATTTTATATAGTCAATTTTATTTCGTTCTTTTATTTAGTATTTTTCAATTATTATCTGTAATCACAGAAGGCATTTGTCACACCATTTAGATTTACTGTTAAAAATAACTTTTATTTACTGTAGGAAACTATTATTACTGTGTAGGAAATTATTATTAAATCAATACTTCTCTAATCCAAAAAAGCAGTAATAAAAAAATGATTTTGAAGCTTAAAAATTACTTTAATATGTTTTTAACAAATCTACAAAATGATGTGACAGACAAACTAAAACATTCGACTTGAGTTTAGCAATAAAAAATATGATAGAATCATTTATTTTCGTACCTGAAGCAGAATAAATGTTATAGTGAAATACATTTAAATACCTAATTCAAATCCAAAAGGGGGTCCAAAAATGGCCGTTTTGTGCCCCGCTGGGAAACCTGTGAAACATTTTTTTCCACCTTATTTAAGGTTGAAATAAGAAGGAAACAATAGTCATTTACCCAGGAAACCACGGGAAATATTTTAAAATCTATAATAATGTGTTTAAAACGTCTGTTAGAGTAACTGTGTTTGAGCGGTTTAATAAAAGGTGAAACGTTTTAAAACAAGCACTACATTTCCATTTAATGAATTTTGCATCATGAAATTGTATATAATATTTTTATTACATTTTTAATATATATTTTTTATTATATATAGATATATATTTTTTATACTTTCTGTATATACACATATATGAAGTCGCATAACATTCATCTTATTTCTATTCTATTTTTTTATTAACTACGTCAACCATTTATGAAAAATATTCAGATATATTTAAAAGATTACGAGATTTAGTGTTCAGAATTTGATTCAGATGAACCATCATAATCATCTTCAAAATAATTATTTAAATAATCTGCAGGTAAATGTATTGTTGGTTGATGTACAGCAAACCCAAAGTACTATAGAATTGTTGCGACGTGAGAGCAGCAACCGACAACTCGTTTTTCTACTTGCAGCTACATGTGTGACCAATGGTTCATCTGAATCAGATTCTGAACACTAAATCTCGTAATCTTTTAAATATATCTGAATATTTTTCATAAATGGTTGACGTAGTTAATAAAGAAACAGAATAGAAATAAGATGAATGTTATGTGACTGCATATATGTGTATATACAGAAAGTATAAAAAAAATATATATATAATAAAAAATTATATTAAAAATGTAATAAAAATATTACATACAATTTCATAATGCAAAATTCATTAAATGGAAATGTAGTGCTTGTTTTAAAACGTTTCACCTTTTATTAAACCGCTCACACAGTTACTTTAACAGACGTTTTAAACACATTATTATAAATTTTAAAATATTTCCCGTGGTTTCCTGGGTAAATGACTATTATTTCCTTCTTATTTCAACCTTAAATAAGGTGGAAAAAAATGTTTCACAGGTTCCCCAGCGGGGCACAAAACGGCCATTTTTGGACCCCCTCCATGTTTATTTTTATAGGAGAGAACTTATTAATTATTCTAAAAGCCTTGGATATATTTGTCTTTACCGCAATTGCATTTCGTAGAAAACCTAATATTAATAGACACGTAATCATCTACGTGAAATATTATATTTATAATTGCAACGTATAATAATTAATAACATTAACTGATAGTAATTTTAAATATTTACAAATACATTCATTAAACGAAATTAACTAAATAATAAAGGTAACAAAGATACTGTTACGTGAACTAATATTAGTTTCTAAGACTCAAGCACATTTTCGTAGATAATGCATTCACTTGTGAATTAATGGTTGCGGAATAACATAAACTTATATCCATACCCCGTTCTAAAATGTTAAGAAGATATGTTAAATAGTTGAATACGACTAAATTATAAAAAAGTGATATGTACTGTTTTATGACATAACCTCAAGGTACAAGCACATTTTCATAAATGTGAAATTATTCACTTGCAGGTTAATGTTTGTGGAATACCGCAAACTCACATCTCTTTACCGCGTTTACGAATGTTGAAATGTATACTAAACGCGCTGAATGTACGTAAATAAGCAAAAACTGACATGTAATAAATTATGGCCTAACGTTAGTTTCCAGGACATAAAAATTTTTCATAAATAATGTGAAATTATTCACTTGCGGGTTAACGTCTGCGGAATCGGGTTGACGTGTGTGGAACACTGTAAACTCACATTCTCTTACCACGCTCTCAAACGTTAAAATGTATATTAAACGCGCTGAATATACGTAAATAAGCAAAAACTGACATGTAATAAATTATGGCCTAACGTTAGTTTCCAGGACATAAAAATTTTTCATAAATAATGTGAAATTATTCACTTGCGGGTTAATGTCTGCAGAATGCCTTAAACTCACATTTCCTTACCGTGTTTTCCAATGTAAAAAAGTATATTAAACCCGTTGAATATACGTAAATGAGCAAATATGTACATTTTATAGCCCAACAGTAGCTTCCAGGACACAAACAAATTTTTTAAAACAAGAATTTAATCATTTAACTGAACAACGCGTTTTTGGTATTATTCGTTCTAAGTCTTTTCCAAGTAACTGCCAATCAATTTTATGATGTATGGATAAATATACTGATAACCGTTTACGATTTTGTTGAATGACATTTAGACTTCATACATAGAAATTACGTTCCTCTTCTAATCATTTTTTCCAACGACATGCACTACATGATTTTGTGCTATAATTTACGATAACATAGCTTGACGGTATTTTTAAGTGTTTATGAGTTTAATAAACTTGTTAAGTTGTTAGAAAGTAAGGAAGTTGCCATATCATTAGCCTAACGTTAGTTTCCAGGCCATAAACAAATTTTCATAAATAATGTAAAATTATACGTTATAAATTGCGAGTTAAGCCCCTTGCAGAATAGGCAATAGCGATAGCGATAGCGACAGCGACAAGGTTGCCGACAAAGGAAAAGCTTTGTCGGCAACCTTGTCGCTGTCGCTATCGCTATTTCTATTGCCTATTGTGCAAGGGGCTTTAATGTTTGTGGAATACCGAAAACTCATATTGTACGTCTTACCCCGTTTGCAAATGTTAAGAAGTATGTTGAATTCATTATTGAATGTACATAAATAAGCAAAAACTGCTATATATCACTTTACGGCTTGATGTTAGTTTCCAGGACACGAACAATTTTTCGCAAATCATGTAAAATTATTGATTTGCGGGATAATGCTTACGAAATAACGTAAACTTATGTTTCCATATCGCGTTTTCAAATGTTAAAAAGTACTTTAAACCCCTTGAATGTACGGATTATCAAAAATTGATATGTACAGTTCTATGACATAACCTCAAATTTCGGGGCACATTTTTGTAAATGCGAAATTATTTACTTGCGGGTTGACGTGTGTGGAATACCGTAAACTCATTCTTTTACCACGTTCTCAGACGTTAAAATGTATATTAAACGCGCTGAATATACGTAAATAAGCAAAAACTGACATGTAATAAATTATGGCCTAACGTTAGTTTCCAAGACATAAAAATTTTTCATAAATAATGTGAAATTATTCACTTGCGGGTTAACTTCTGTGGAATCGGGTTGACGTGTGTGGAATACCGTAAACTCACATTCCCTTACCACGTTCTCAAACGTTAAAATGTATATTAAACACGCTGAATATACGTAAATAAGCAAAAACTGACATTTATAGTAAATTATGTCCTAACGTTAGTTTCCAGGACAATCTTTTGTACATAATTCGTATATGTATACATTTTTTCCAAGACTGTCCTGGAAAATATCATTAGACATATTATGTTTCCAGGTCAGACCTGGAATCCACCAAATGTCTCGGAAAATGCCATTAGGTAGTAGGAGATGTCCCGGTACCGACCATTTGACAAATATATATATATATATATATATATATATATATATTATATATAATATATATATATATATATATTATATATATATATATATATATATATGTTTGTGGAACGTATTTTAGCGGGACAATCGGCTCTTAGCTGGACGGTCTTTGTAATACTTTTCATGTTCCGTATTTTATCAGGACCGTCCCGATAAAACCGATGTGAATGTATCGTATTTTATCAGAACCGCACAGAATTTCGTGTCCTACTTTTAATATACGATCCGTGTATTTTAAGTAATTCTTTTGATGCACCGTATTTTATCAGGACCACAGCATAAACACTAATAACTTCCATACATGAAAAATATTATTATAATTTGCAATCGACGAAATGCAAAAGTGTATATCAGATGCGAAAATAAATATTGCATTTTTTAAATAATAGCATACCCACTGTGTGTACATTAATATAATTTATTTTAAATTTAATAAATCATATTATCATAAACATAAAATTAAGTACGACCCTCCTCGTAGTAAATATTGAAAAAAAGATCTTCAATAAATAAAATAGTTGCTTTAGTAAATGTTGATTTTATTTTATAATATTTCATAAGATATATACATATATAATCGATTATTCTTTTTAAGATCGCGGAATTATCGACTGTAATTGGTTAAATTTTCTTACTGTGTCACCAATGAGATTATTATCGCGCGATTCAGAGAATTGACGGCACGACACCATCCTCTTTTGTAAATACTTTGTGACATTTGTTATCGGCCATTTTCAAAGCGTTTAATGTGAATTTAAAATTTACTGTCGCGAATTGTGTCCTTTAGAGCTTCCGCACAAGACTCTCGTATGATAACGTAGCATAACGTAACGTCAACGCACAAGAAATGTATTGGTTACGGCGTTATACGTTTCTCTAATAACGTTTATGCTAGGTCTACAATGCGAGTCGTAAAGTCGTGAGTCGTAAGAAATTGACCAATCACAATCGAATTTGAGGAGAATAATCGACTGTGATTGGTCAATTTCTTATGGCTTAGGGTTTAAAACTCCTATTGTAGCCCCTGCTGGGACTTAGAGTTGGTTTATAATAGCCGTAACCGTTGATTTAAGCCGTAATCTTTAAGAAATTGACCAATCACAGTCGATTATTCTTCTCACATTCGACTGTGATTGGTCAATTTCTTAAAGATTACGGCTTAAATCAACGGTTACGGCCTCTATAAATCAGCCTTTAAGGTGGAAGCACATAAAATTGCAAGAGTTATGAGCAGTATGCAGAAGCCATATGCGCATGCGCTATGGTATCTGTATTCTGCTCATGGCTTTTGAATTTTCAATCTACATAAACTATGCTTATGTATTTTTATGTAGATTGAAAATTCAGAAGCCATGGGCAGAATGCAAACACCATAGCGCATGCGCATATGGCTTCTGCATTCTGCTCCTGCAATTTTATATACTTTCACCTTTAGTGCTGGTCTACAACCTTGCTTTAAAGGACATTTAAGCCGTAAGAAATAATTGACCAATCACAATGGAATGTAAGGAGAATATTCGATTGGTCAATTTCTTATGGCTTAGAGCTTAAATACCCTTTAAAGCAAGGTTGTAGACCAGCACTTACGGCTATCATGTTTCAGTTTTTAAGCGGTAAAAGCTGGTTTATGCAGGCTGTAACCTTTGATTTAAGTCGTAAGTTCTAACAAAATTGACCAATAACAGTCAAATGTGAGAAGAATAATCAATTGCGATTAGTCAATTTCTTAGGGCTTACGCCTTAAATCAACGGTTACGGCCTGCGTAAACCAGCCTTAAGACTTAAGCAGTAAGCAAATCAGCCAATCACAGTCAAGAAAAAAGCCTTAAAAAAGGCCCAGGCGCATAGAAAAACTTAAGCAGTAACATAAGTAGTAATGCTAGGTCTGCAATACGAGTCGTAAAGTCGTGAGTCGTAAGAAATTGACTAATCACAGTCGATTATTCTCCTCAAATTCGATTGTGATTGGTCAATTTCTTACGACTCATGACTTTACGACTCGCATTGTAGACCTAGCATAAGGAAATCAACAGTTTTGATTCGCTACCGCTTACATTATGCCTTAGGTTCTTGACTGTGATTGGCTGATTTGTTTACTGCCAACGTCTTACTTATGTCAAATTTCCTAATGCCCGTTCTAGACTGGAGGTTGAGCCGACTCTCGGCATAACCTTTCATAATGGCGCGTTCAGCAGAACGTCTATTTTGCAACTATTGGAAGTTTTCTGAGCCCAGATTATATTATTTTTCTAAATCTAAAGAATAATCTAATCTGAGCTCAGAAAACTTTCAACAGTTGCAAAATAAACGTTCTGCTGAACGTAGCCAGTATCAAACAGGACGCATCAAGCAGCAAGCAGCAACCCAATCAGCGAGATGATATCAGCAACATAAAAATATCTCTTCGCTGATTGGTTGCTGCTCGCTGCTTGACGCATCGTGTCTAAATCCACAGTTATACAGGTCAGCATGACGGGTTGCCATATATGCAGGCGCGCATAGTCGTTCACAGCTGCGTAGACTTCGGCACATTATAAAGATCTATCCAGACAAATTTACATAGCGCATAAACATAAGCATAAGAAAATTGATTGGTCCATATACATGTGCAGAAAATAAACAAAGGGTGCGTTCCGTTTCACGCATGATGTACATACATAATGCATCACTTATCCTTGTTTAACATTCGGTGAACAACAAGGATAAGTAATGCATTAGGCGTATCACGCGTGAAACGAAACGCACCCCAATCCATTTCCTTGCATATGCTTATGCATAAAGAAATGGATTGGTCTATTTCCTAATGCTTACGTTTATGCGTTATGCAAATTTGGATAGACCTTTATTAGGTCTATCCAGACAAACTTGCATAGATGCATAATCATATGCATAAAGAAACGGATTGGCTTTTTTCTTTATGCACATGCATATGGACTAATCAATTCTCTTAAGGCCATCGCACACAAAATTGCATGGGCTGCATAAGCATAGCATAAGACCGCTGGACCAATGAGCATCTTATGTAAATCAATATAGCGACTTTATGCTGGATGCTCATTGGTTTAGCGGTCTTGTGCTATGCTTATGCTAAGCTTATGCTAAGCTATGCATTTTGTGTGCGATGGCCTTTATGCTTATGTTTATGGGCTTATGCAAGTTTGTGTGGATATAGCTTTAAGCGGGGAGCACACACTTCTGCATAACGCATAATGCGTAAGCATAAGAGAATAATTGATTGGTCCATATACATGTGCATAAGAAAATAAACCAATCAATTTTTTTATGCTTACGCATTATGCGTTATGCAGAAGTGTGTCAAAACTAAAGGCCATCGCACACAAAATTGCATAGCTTAGCATAAGCGTAACATAAAATCGCTAAACTAATGAGCATCCAGCATAAAGTTGCCATATTGATTTACATAAGATGCTCATTGGTCCAGCGGTCTTATGCACATGCTTATGCAGCCTATGCAAGTTTGTGTGCGATGGCCTTAAGGGCCTGAACGCTATTTGCAATTTTAAGACTATATTTTATGCTTTAAATCTTTGTAGTAATACTTGTGTCTCAAGTCTTACAAACGTTGACATTTCCTACACATGTTTAAAACAATGCAAAAGACAGTATTGTGCGTTAAGACAGACCTAAAGCATGAAACATTGTCCTAAAATTGTAAGTCAATCGTTCTGCTCAGGCCCCAATGCGTCAAAACAGAGAGAAACCCGGTCAAAATGAATGTAGCTGTGAATGATTATGCGCGCTTGCACGAATGGGCAACCCATCATACTGACCTGTATGTCGCTGTAACACCCTGTACATACATAATGGCTGCGTTCAGCCGAACCTCTGCTTAGCTAAGCGAAAAGTAGCAATTAAGTGTAATTGGTTGGATCCAAAGGTAAGAACCAATCACATTCAATTGCTACTTTGCGCTTAGCTAAGCAGAGGTTTGGCTAAACGCAGCCAATAAGTTATTAATTAGTTTTTACACATTTAAACTGCAAATTCTGTTGACTGCAAATTCTTCAAATCAATTTTTTTAGACGAAGTGTAATTGCACACGTAGAAGATACTTGTACACGTACAAGATGAGTACTGTAATCAGAAAGTAAAGCATGTCAGAGAAAGTTTAATTGATTATATTTGTCATTATTTCTGTGTTCCGTTTTTAAGTATTCTGTATTTATAGATTTATCAATAAGACAAGAATGCTGTTACGTGACACATTCCTGGAAATATTCCATTAAATAATAGATCTTTCTTATTTTTAGTGATACATCAGATTTCTATATCTTTGCTACAAGTAGCGTCGTGATTATTGTGTAATATCTCTATTAATGCTGCGAAAGAAAACAAGTTGCTGATGTCGAATCCTTAAGAATACCAGCTGTTTCATAAACTGTGATACAGTATGTACTCATGAGATGTAATAACATTTTTTATAAAATTATTCTTAATTATTTATAAGAAATTTTATACATTATGCTGTTGACTAACTTTATTAAACGTCCATTTCAGATAGAAAGGAACTGAGAACGACATATTCTATACATCTGTAGCAATTTGCAGAACAGGTTTGTCATCAACCACTAAAAAAGAATTCATCAACAAAGCACGAGATTCTTTTAAGCGAGAGTTCGTTATTATTGTCTCCGCTATTAGAATTCTGTGAAATGTTATGAAAACATCAACATCCATCTATTTACCTTTTGGACTTTTTGGGAAATCCGTCTTTATTATAGCTGTCAAAGCATGTTTGTACACTGCCATGTTTATTACAAGCACTAAAAATAAAATATCTAACATGTCACATACAAAAAACAGCATATTATATATAAATATGCTGCTGCTTTTTGTACGTGACGTGATAGATAATACTTCATTTTTAGTGCTATTCTACAGGATTCTAATAGCGGAGACAATAATAATGAAATCTCGCTTAAAAGAATCTTGTTGATGAATTCTTTTATGCTGGTTGATGTCAAACCTGTTATGCAAATTTCTACAGATGTATATAATATGTCGTTTCCAGTTCCTTTCTATCTAAAATTGACGTTTAATAAATTTCTTATGTAGAATAATTTTCATAAAAATGTTATCAAGTTTCATGAGTATACATACCGTACCACAGCTTATAAAATTATAGCTAGTAATCTTAAGAATTCAGCATCAGCAACTTGTTTTGTAAATAATTTTTTTACAGTATTAATAGTGATATTGCACAAATCACTGTGCTATTTTTAGCAAAGATATAGAAATTTCATGTATCACTGAAAATAAGAAAGACGTATTATTTATTACAATATTGCTAGATATGACACGTAACACCATTCTTGTCTTATTGAGAAATATTTAAATGCGGAATACTTATAGAAATAATGACAAATATAATCAATTTAATTTTCTCTGTGTTTTATTTTCTGATTACATTATTCTATATCTTTTATGTATACAATTACACTTTATCTGGAAAAATAGATGTAGAGAATTTGATTAAAGATTAAAAGTATAAAAACTATAATCACTTATTGTGTACGTATATGTACAACGATGATTTTACGAGAGGTTAGGAAATCAATCGTAATAACTTCGTGGAAAAAATGTATATTTATCATTATACGAGCAAGTATATTTTTACTTTTGTTGGTACTTTGCTGCCCGATAATAATTAATAATTATATTATACCATTCTGCATCTTTGCCTTGCACATTATTGTTACGACAAATTTCCTAACCTCTGTTAATATTACCGTGTTATATATACATATACGTTATTAATTATAGTTTTTACACATTCAAACTTGATTGCAATTTCTCCACATTTATTTTCTCAGACGAAGTGTCATTGTATACATAAAAGATATAGAATACTGTAATCAGAAAGTAAAACATCAAAGAAAGTTAAATTGATTATATTTGTCATTATTTCTATAAGTATTTCGTATTTTAATATGTTTCAATAAAACAAAATGCTGTTTTTCATTTCTCTAGCAATATTCCAATAAATAAGATCTTTCTTATTTTCAGTGATACATTTCTCTATGTACTTAAGTAGCATGGTGATTGATGCGATAGACCTGTTTGTTTTAGCTAAACTTTTTGCACGGTTTATCTTTCCTTTTTTTCACATTGGAGAGAAAAAGAGAAAATGAACTGTGCAAGAAGTTCAGCTAAAACAAACAAGCCTAACATCTCTAAATACTGTGAAAGGAATCATTTACAAAACAAGTTGCTGATGTCAAATTCTTAAGACTACTTGCTATTTCATAAACTGTGGTACGGTATGTATATTCATGAAACTTGAAAGAACATTTTTATTAAAATTGCTCTATTATGATATTTTATACATTATGCTATTTATTAACTTTGTTAAACGTCTATTACAGATAGAAAGGAACTGAGAAGATATATTCTATGCATCTATAGCAATTTGCAGAACAAGCTTGTCATCAACCACAAAAAAATAATTCATTAACAAAGCACGAGATTCTTTTAAGCGAGAGTTCATTATTATTGTCTCCGCTATGAGAATCCTGTGAAATGTTATGAAAACATCAACATCCTACTATTTATCTTTTAAACTTTTTGGGAAATTTGTCTTTATTATAACTGTCAAAGCATGTTTGTACTGTCATATTCATTACAAGCACTCAAAATTATTAATTATTAAGGGTTAGTCAAGTACCAACAAAAAACAGAAAACAGTTATTATACATTTTTTCCACAAAGTTGTTACTATCAGGATATTTTCATAAGAAACATGTATACATATATCTAAGTAAAAATATTATATAGCTAAGCTTTTAATTTTATATTTACATATATATTACATATACTGCTGCTCTTTGTAGGTAACAGTAAGTACTACATTTCATTTATATTTGAAGTATAAAGTTGTGTATAGATTAAGTGTTTATGCAAACCATCAAAGAGGATCAATGAATTAATAAGTTATATGTAGTGATCTACTAAAATGTTGATTTAATTAATTTTCTGAATTTATTGTATGTATCACTTCATCTTTTTTTGCCTTTTCTTCTTTTTTACTATAGGTATATATATTTGTATTAAAAAGTAATTGTTTATTCTTTTTTTGTCTATATTTCTTCAAATATAATATATATAATTACATATGCAATAAACCATCAAATACTAAATAACACTCGGAAATAACATTGTTACTATCGCATTGTTACATGTTTACTAGTTTTTGTTCTAATTTTATAAATTTACATTCCTAAGCAAAAAACTTTTTACAAGCTAATCATGTAAAAAAAGATGTGTATATTTATTTTGAAGTTTATAAAATAAGAACAGAATACTACTTTTAAAAAGGTACATTTATGATAAGTAACAAATTGTTATTATTGCATTGTTACATATGTACTGTTCTATTCTAATTTCATAATCTTTACATTTCCAAGTAAAACAAAACAAACTCTTACATAAATCTCATCATGGAGATATCAAATAAAAAATCATTTTATGAGTAACATTAATTGTGACTATTACATTTGTACTGTTATGTTCTAACTTTGTATCTCTATTTTAAAGTAAAAAAATAAACTGTCTTAAACTAATTATTTATTTTATATATATATGTATATATTATACGTATATTCGTTTTTGTTGCACTATTTGTAGTATCTTTACTGTACTTTTATCTATGTATATATATACATATGTATACTGTTTTTTATTGCACTACATTTGCTTCTTTTTATATTTCTCAGTACGGACAAATGTTTTAATCGCAGCCACATTTCGATGTCCTAATAAGTCGGGATACTTTTTAATAAGCTTTGCAATTTCGTTGAATTTGGGTAACTCGATGTCAGAGGATTCTATGTAATGACTAAAAGTTCCGATAACGACACTTTTTTGATCTGGTGTCCATGGATGGTGAATTACTGGAAATATTAAAATATTTATTAATTTATGTAATTGTCTCTGAAGATCTACATATAATATTTAATTGACATTTTATATCAAATATTTTAAGATTTGTATATATATATATATATATATATATATATGACACAAATTTTGAATTTAAAATATACATATAGATTAGATCATCCAGAATAAAAAGTTACCATTTTGCAAACAACCACGCATATCTCTGAGTTATTAATTAAAAAAGTCTGTACATGACCATTTTCAATAATAACTCAAAATTTTTCGTGGTTTGCAAAATAGTAGACTGTTTTGTCCAGAATGATTAAATCTACATGTATACTTTTAATTCAAAACTTTTCGTCATATACCTTAATTCACTGCTCAAAGAAATTAGGGAATTACTTTTTCTCAGTCAATTTTTGCTCATTTTTAAACTGTAGTTACTCAGCGAATAATTAACGTAAAAAAATTTTTAAAGAGGTAAAGTATAGGATAAACTCTCTATTACAAAGTAAACTCTTTGTTCTAAAGTGCTTTTGTTTAAATTTCACTCAGTTTAATACTCAAAGGCGTGGTCAACTTTGAATAAGGATATATTTGAGATATCCAAACTCTTGAAATTTACAGTTTTCCACCGTTTAACAAAAAATCAATGATTATCTTCGTCATTTTTTTTTAGGCGGTGAAAGACTGCAAATTTCAAGATTTTGGACATCTCAAATATGTCTTTATTCAAAGTTGACGATGCCTTTCAGTATTAAACTGAGTAAAAATTGAACAAAAGCACCTTAGAGTAGAAGTTTGCTCTGTAAAATCCTTTTTCAAATCTTTTTTTACGTTAATTATAAGTTATAAAATGTGTTAATAAGGTGTAAGAATGAGATAAACAAATTATAAAACTAAAAAATTTAAAAAAAAAATAGACGAATGATAGATACATTAAAGGTTATTGTTATATGATCAAAAAAAAGAACACAGGAGATTTCGATTCCTACAGTGTTTGTACTATGGCATAAATCCCGTACGTTAAAAATGCCATATATCCTAAACAGGTGGAATATACAAGATATCAAGCTAAACAAAGAATACAAGAGCTATGCACTTGTATTTTGCTATATTCCATCCTATCCCTTTATACTTATGTATCGTGAAATATCCATTAAACCTTTTACACTCTTTACAGTAATCATTTTACATAGGTCATAATATATGATCTCACTACTTACTACATTGAAAAATCGATTCAACTCACGACCGTTTCGTTAATATTAACAGTAAAGACTGAAATTACAACATAATACTAGCATGGCATAAAGGTACCTTCGCAAAATAATTACAAGCAAATACCTTTATTCCTTCTATTTTTTCTGACTTCTGTGGTGTAAATACCAGAGTTACCCTGTGTATTATAATTGCAAAATAATTTTATTACTTACTCTTTTTTCTTTGTTCAGAATCCTGTGGTTGACGCTTCTTCCTTCGAGTCGATTTTTTCTTAACATTCATCATATTTTGATCATTTTCCTGACTATCATTATCTAAATAATCTGGCGGCGTATCAACATCAGGTTCAACATCTTCATTTTCATCTACATCTATATCAACAGAAATGTATGAATCTGTGATCAGTATTCATAGAGTACGTTTACACACGGTGATTTATAATTCGATTTAATAACTACCAAATACTATACAATTCAAAATTTGTCTTCTTTTGAGCAAAATGATCATTTAAATATAAATCTATTTTGATACTCTTAACATTTGAATTAATCTCTTTTAATATATTTATATACATAGATATATTAAAAGAAATTAATTCAAATGTTTAAAGTAAACATTTGAATTGTCTAAATATTTGAATCGTCTAAACATTTGAATTAATCTCTTTTAATAAATATATATATAAATATATACAAGTATTATACAAATATGAATTAAAAATTCAAATTTTATTTATGAAAGAATAAGATACCTTGTTGAAATTCTTGAACGGTTCTTCTGGATACAATTTCCTTATTAATTTTGTTATTGCAAGTTTCTGTGGTTGTTTCTTCAATATCTGAAGGTTCAGAATTAGAATCATTGCTATCACTTTCATTCATATCAGCTCCTTGTGCTGCTTCTAGATATTGAGATATTTCCAAGATTTCTTTTTCTATAACGGGTTGTCTGTAGTGAGATAAATGAATTTTATCAGCATGGCCCATAAAATTTGCAAGCGTTGAAACTTCATTTTCAGATAGATTGTAATGAACACATATTGTTGCTATATGTTTTCGTAATTCAGTTGCACGAATAGTCTCTGGATTTTCTGCGCCACAGTCTACTGCAAATTGCCGTAATAAATCACACGCTAAAAGATATCTGTGTTTATCTTTTGTGAGCGAAGGAAGACCAAATAAATATGGATTCTTTGAAGAAACTTTTGCAGCCTTTCTATGCTTTAAAATCATTTCGATACAGTCTCTTAATTCTCCTGTTAGTAAGACTGGTACCGTTCGTCCAAGTTTACCTCTTAAGGTAAATCGTACATATTTTTTTGCAATTTCTTTGGCATGTGGTGAAAGCGCTTTATACATATCGTGTGTTTGATTATTAATTCCTTGATAAGCTTTGTAATCCTCGATTAAACACCTTTGTATTTCTCCAGCTCTACGACGATTAAACACCTGTACTGAAGTCAATGTTGTTTTTGTAAGTGAAAGCCATACATCATAAGAAAACTTTTCTTTCAAGGAATTATAAGCTGTTTCACGTTCTTGTTTTAGAAAGTTATGGAGCTTAATGATATCTGCTTTAGAGGGTAATGTAATTTTCTTGCGTCTCATATTTCTACTCATTGTTTCCGATATTGTTTTTGATATACGTGTTGCAAAATCTTCAGTAAATACTTTCAAAAAATCTTCGGTACGTA
This sequence comes from Temnothorax ravouxi, assembly GCA_030770255.1. NCBI lineage: Eukaryota > Metazoa > Arthropoda > Insecta > Hymenoptera > Formicidae > Temnothorax > Temnothorax ravouxi. Next base: position 52,600 of record JASTWP010001615.1, read on the forward strand.
ATTTCCTTTCTTCGTCTTCTTTTCTAATGCATCGATTAATCAAAAGTCTACCCACTTCTTTTATCAGACCTCCAAGTGCAGAAGCCAATGAAGGAGTTTTGTAAAATTTTGCACATAAAGATAAGCCAGCTAGGGTATTGATTGCTTCAATGCAAGTATTACTATATCGGGGGAAGTAAATAGATGCATAATCCGAAATATCAGAATTTTTATGTTTTAACGTTTGAAGTAGGCGACCCATCCTTCTCATTTTTTGTCTAATTAACGCATCATTGTGTTCAGATGTTTTATATTTTTCGCATTGTTGATTACCAAATGCGATTATTAATTCATCATAACGTATGAGTCTTACTATATCATCTTCTCTTAAAAGTGGGAAAACTCGTAATCTTAGAGCACTGCTTGCCTCATTATGTATACGCCCTATTATTTGTCTTCCTAACACCGATATTGATCTATTGTCTTTACTTTTAACCACCTTTGTAATGCATCTCTGATAGTGATGTCTGCTTGTAAGTTTCAGAACAAAAGCTTTACATTTTGGACATACAACATAATCAGAAGGTAACCTGTTGTGTTCTTTCTTTGAACGTCTTTCTACTAGTAATTCACCATTATTTCGTGCACAATCGACATTAAAATAGAAATCTCCACGTCTACGTATCGTTTCTATGATCTTTCTTCGTTTTGGATTTCCTTTTGGCATATGTTTAAATTTTTGTACTTCTAATTCATTGGCATGCACTCTTTCAAGATGACGAGCTATTTTGCTCTGAAACGTATTGCAATACATACAGAAATGCTTCTTGTTTCCTGCACCAACTGATATAACAAACATTTCAGCATCATCCCGAGCACATTTACCAGATACGTTTAGTGACATTGAAATGTCTAATCCACTAGAAGTATTTGCTGAACTATTAGTTCCTTTAGCAAGAGATGTGGTTGTCTGATCCATCACAGGTTGAACGAAACTTTCATCAGATGAAGTATTCGTTGGTACGTAAGACGGATCATCATCATGAATACTTTCTAATGTGTTGTCTTGCACATTTTTATTATTATTCAGACATGCTAGAGGAGAGAAAAAAATAGATATTAGATATTACAAAGTTGTAGATTTAATGCTATTATACAAGGTGTTTTATTTCGTGCCAATTATCTTCACCAATTATCTTACAAAGTATTGGTATATTGAAAAAATTTTTCAGATAAAAGTTGTAGGGTTCAGAAAGGACCAATAAACGATCTTATTAGATTTCGGATCTGGGGCCCGTGTTGAACCCAGTAGAGCCTAAGTTAAATTTTTCAAGTAAAAATTCTTATTTATTATTGTATCATCGTTTTTTACAAATTAATTTGAACAACTTTTGTCTAAAACATTTTTTTATTTGCCTAATATTTTTTGAGATAGGGGAGACCGAGGCTAACTCAACACTATTTTTTCAAAGGCAATTTTTAATATTTATTTAAAATTTTTTAGGCAAATTCAATGGTATATATTTAAAGAGTGTTCCATCAGGTACAAAATTCAGAAAGTTTTGCTGTACATCGCTTCTTTTGCCGCCAGGAAAGGAAAAGTAACGCGAAGACAAATGAATTGAAAAATGCCGAGAAAAACTCGACACCCCGCCAAGGCAAACTCAACACTTTGATCGACACAATTTGATCTGGAACTTATTTTTTACTGTCAGAAAATGAAAATACATTGTTTATTGTGTATTTAAAAAGTACAAAAATTCGGAATAAAGTAGCTAGAACAATTATTTGAAATAATGAGAACAAAAATTGTTGAATTTTCAATTATCTTCATCTAAATTCATGTCTGAAAAATAAATAATGCAGATAAACTCGCGATCGGACGTGCGCATACATTTGTCATGAGCCATACGGCTGATGACAAGCATCGTTTGTTACTGAGAGCCGACGAAACAGCGTGGTGTTGACTTTGCCCCGGACGTCGTTTTTCACTTTTGTCACTTCAAAAACATGAAAATTTTGAAAATATCCAAAAACGATTATCGGATTCATATAGAGCATCAAATTTTCCATGAAAATCACTTACATATAGGTTTGCAAGAGACATAAAGCTCGATGAAAGAGTAGAAATTTTCGAGAGATCAGAAAAATTACTTTTCACCATCAAAAACGTTTATATCGCGCTAAAAATTACATCATAACTCAGAATGTCATCAAATCGTTGATAAAACTGGCACATAAAGACGCATTTACAGTACGAAAGGCAAGTTCCTACGATAGATTTAAATTAGCAAAAAGTCTAGTGTCAAGTTTGCCCCGATGTCGAGTTAGCCCCAGTCCCCTTATTCAAGGAAAATTTGGTAACTTTTTTAATATTTAACTCACAATATCTCGATAATTGTTTGTTGCAGGGAAAAGTGGTCCAGGACTTTTGACTTAATTAGATCTGAAGAATATGCTGTTGCGATAGTACCCCTACTTTTTTTAAATACCTGTGTAAACATTTTTTGGAGTTTTTATGTATACAGATATATTTTTAAAAAAATTGGGGTACTTGCAACAGCATATTCTTGAGACCAAATCAAGTTAAAAGTCTTGGATCACTTTTCTCTCCAACAAACAATTATTGAGATATCGCGAGCTAAATATTGAAACAGTTACCAAGTTTTCCTTGAATATCTCAAAAAGTATTAAGTAAATAAAAAAATATTTCAGACAAAAGTTGTTCAAATAAATTAGTAAAAAAAGATAATACAATAAAAATTAAGTTTTCACTTTAAAAATTTAACTTGGGCCCTACTTGGTCCAACATAAACTCCGGACCCAAAATCTAATAACATCGTTTATTGGCTCTCTCTGAACCGTCCAACTTTTATCTGAAACATTTTTCCAATAAACCAATACTGTCTGAGATAATTAGCACACGAAATAAAACTCACCCTGTATCAGAAAATATATATGATTAGTTTTATGAGTTTTATCCATATAATTAAGAAAATACTGGACCCTAATATAACTGATTTTGTAGTTTACTGTTTATTTTTTATTAGTTGCATATAATAGCAAATGGTTTTACAGTGTAAAAGTTTAAATGCTAATGAATAGAGAATCCTGCCTAAAGTTATATAAAACTCAGCAAAAAACTTTCATGTAACATTAAGCAGTTTTCCATTTATTTAGCATTTGTACTTTTATATTGTAAAAGTATTTGCTATTCTATGCAACCAATAAAAAGAGTAAACTTTGAAAGCAGTTATATCGGTGCCCAGCATTGCTTTAGTGCAAGAGATTTACTGTGACTGTCTTTATTTGATAACGTCAGAAGCTAGAAATCGCGTCCTCAAAAATTCTTGCGGTATACATTGAAATAAAAAGATATATCTATAAAACGATACTTGCAATCAATTCAGCAAAGTGAAATGCTCCGAACACTTTTTTTGAAGTGTTTGGAACATTTTAAAAATTCACCGAATTGATCAAAAGTATTGTTTTATGGATACTTCTTTTTATTTTAATATATACAGCATTTTTAGCAAACTTAGCTTAAAACCGAAACTAGAATAATACTATAGTCAAATTTAATTAATAATTAATTTAATTTAATACAAAGACATATATCCTTTCCCCAACCATCTGAAAATCAAAGAATATGTTGCGAAAAATATTACCTTAGCCAGGATTCGATTGCTTTTTGATAAACAATCAGAGCAAATATAACTGTTATGTTGCATTTATAATGGTTTATCAAAAAGCAGTCATGACTCATTTAATTTAACTTATATATACACGTTTGCCTTACAAGTTCTTCTTAATACTTATAGATGGTTGCGATAAATATCACCACATGTCTCACAATCAGTCGAATTGGTTAAGACATTCATTCCAGATAGTTGGGAGATCCCAGGTTCGATTCCTGGCTGAGATGATATTTTTCGCAACATATGCTTTGATTTTCGAGGGGTTGGGGGAAAGGATATATATCGATGTATTAAATTAAATTGATTATCAATTTAATTAGGTCATAGTGTTATTCTAGTTTTGGTTTTAAACTGCATTTTAAATCCGTAAGTAACAGCGCGCAGTTTTACGAAGCAAAGATTGTACGTAAATTCACACAAGAAAATATTCGACATAAAAGATTTCACCTAACCGTATGAATGCACTTTCATGAATAAAAAGAGAGGACAAGGATGGATTCATTTCTGATAAACCGATATTTGAGAACATTTCAAGTGCAGGCCGAGCAGCTCAATATAGTTAAAAATATAAAAAGTATAAAAAACTAGATTTCTTGTCTAACCTTCTTTGAGATTTCCAACATTATCCTGGACATCTCTGTCTGATACGTTTAGTGACGTTGATACGTAACATTGGTCAGAAGTATTCTCTGAGCTGTTAATTTGTTTATCAACACAATTTGTTGTTTGATTCATCACCGGTTGAAAAAAACTTTCCTCAGCTGAAGTGTTTGATGGTACGTAAGATGGATCCTTATCACAAATATTTTTTGAAATGTTGTTTTGTAGAGTATTATTATTAAGGCAAGCTAAAATGAGAAATAAATGCACGTTAAATATTACAAAAATTATAGATTTGATGCTAATAAATAACAAAATGTGTGATCATATTTATTGTCATACTGCTAATTAATAACACAAATCGACAATTTGATCTTCTTCACGCTGTCTTAGACTAAAAATGGTGACTTCGAAGGATTTTTGCGCACTAAAATCAAATCCAAATTTGTCTATTACTTATCAATTTTGACAAAAATAGCGTCTGAGGTTCAAAACAACAATTTTGAGGGATGTTGTAGCATCAGCCGCAATTTTTGTCCTAAATTTCGTTAATGCTATATGCCAAAGTATCATTTAACTTTAACTTTTCTGAATTCACTCTGCAGTCTCTCAGACCGACGAAACACAAAACTGATTTTCCCTGAAACCGTACACGTTATAGTGTCCGAATTTCCTAGTCGATCATTTGTTATGTACTTTTTGTGTTTTTCATTAAAAGAAATCTCTAATTTTAATAAGAAATCGAAGTATATGTCAAAAACAAACTATTAATATTATATTTTTATTATATAAAAATCGATCTCACAGACCATGGGTGTCTATGTCTTATAGAAAATAGGGTGAATCCAAAGAGATTAAAATGTAATTTGTTTTGTTTCGGTTTGATATTTTATTTTTGAGATATACATAGCAAACAATTTTGTATTAAATTTAGCACATTTTACCTGTTCCAATTTATTCACTCTTTAAAAAAACAAAATATGTAAATAATTAACACAAGTAATATATAAAAAATTAATACAAAGATGCAAAACTTGGACGTTATCTGTTGGTTTATCTCTCAGAAATAATAAATATTAACTCAATGCAGAAAAGTCAAAATAACACTAGTTACATAAACACACAAGACTATGTTACAAATTTAAATTTTCTACACGAATAAATTTCAACGCAAATATAGTGTTTTTTTTTACCGTGTAGTTAAAATTAAAAACTGCTTACGCGACCGCGACATCGATATTACTGTTCGATTTTCCTTTAATGAATGGAAATAGCCATTTCCAATAAATTTTTGGTTGCTGAATACAAATCTGTTAACCAAATTTGATTATTACGCCACAATTTTGAAAAAATATGGTTAATTAGGCCAAGAATGATGATCGTTGGATTTGTATTCAGCAACCAAAAATTCATTCGGAAATGGCTATTCCCGCTCATTGAAGAAAAATGGAACAGTGATATCAACGTCGTGATCGCGTGTGACCTGTTTTTAAAATCAAACCAAAATAAAATTTATTTTAAAGTTAATAGTTGATATTTTCGTGTGGCATTAACAAATTTTAGAAAAAAATTTGCTGTCGGTGATACAATGTCATAAAGTTACTTAAAATCTTCGTTCTGGGCCGTTTTAACATCATCCTTCTCAAAATTGTAACGTAATATACAAACTTGGACGAAGGATTCGGTTTCAGCGCGCAAAAATCCTTCATCCAGTCTAAGATAGTCCGAAAGAAATAAAACTTGTCGAACTGTTTTATTAAATACATTTCAATTATATTAAAAAGGGTGATATAAATAAGTATTTTTTTTATATTAAAGTAAGAGTGAATTACATAAGATCACATCTCGTATAATTTTCCGCTTTTGCATTACTTATTGCAATTCAATGTAAATAAGAAGAAGACAATGATACATTCAATTTAATAAATCGATGATCAGATGTATCTGATTACGGATTCTTAAATACGGATAAGATTAGTTTTCTCTGAGACAGATAGTTTACTTTAACAAAATGTAAATAAAAGGAGATGTAAAATTTCCCAAGTACCTAAAATAATTATTTTATATAGTATACATCTGTATTGCGCGTGGAACAATTAATATATTATATACATATATTAAAATAAGTCTGAAATTATTAATTATACAATAAAAGAAACATAGATATTTATTTACCAAATACTGTGTAAGATATATTTATGTACAAGTAATAATAATTATCTTTCAAATATAAGATGAGTGAGCAGTTTCCAAACATAATTCGTGTATATTTGTACAAACGATTTTAATTATAACTACTTAAAACAATAACATACCTTTAGTGGAAACAGGTACACACATTTTGGAATGTTCAGAAATTGTAACTTCTGCAATGGTGCGTCCGAATAAGTCGTGATCTTCATATACTTCAAATATATTGTCACGCCAATTATATGAAAAAGTATCTAAAATTATATTATATAATATAACACAATATCTAGTGAAAGATAAAAGAAAAGAGATAAATATAGTGTTAATCTAAAGAAATGATCCACTACAACTACGTGTGACTTTTTACAAACGTAAAAAATTAAGTAGAGACTAAAAGAGTTCGTTTTTTGGAAGGTTTTAATTTGAACTAAATCAATGAAGATTAAAACAAAGTACGGATGTGCTGACATTAAAGTTCATCAATAATTTTTAAAAATTTGATATTTGAAATGACCAGTGAGTGTTACAAGAATATAAAAAGTATCACATGTAATGCATATAATATATTTCTACAAGTAATTTATTGTACATGTCAATATATATTGGCCTTGAAAGTTTATCTTGTTTAACTAAGTTAATTTATTATATTTAGAGTGTCTTTTACAGCTGTACGACCTGCACTGTTTTGCATTCTTTCTCTTTGCATTCTTTCCTTTATCATCATTTAGTCCTTAAATAAAGTTTGTTTTCTATGTTGCACTAACTGCACAAGTTCAAAGTATATATATATAAACCTGTTCTTTTTAGCTGAATTTCTTGCACAATTCACCTTCCTCTTTTTCTTTCACGTTGGAGAGAAAAAGAAAAAGATGAACTGTGCAAGAAGTTCAGCTAAAAAGAACAGATTTTATATTGAAGCGTGAGGAGCATACATATGAGATTGCCATGTTTTAGTATATGTACAGCTTTTGAAACAGTACGGTTAATTAAGCGATAGAAAACAGACCCATTGATCTGTTTTAGTTTAAGCGCAGGCGCCGAACAACTCAATACAGTTATAAAAAATAAATTTCTTATCTAACCTTCATTGAGATTTCCAACATCATCCTGAACATCTCCGTCTGATACGTTGAGTGACGTTGATATGTATAATCGATTACAATTTTCTAAGCTGTTAATTTGTTTAGCAATACAATTTGTTGCCTGATCTACCACAGGTTGAACAAAACTTTCATCAGATAAACTATTCATTAGTATGTAAGATGGATCCTTATCATTATTATTTTTTAAAATGTCTCGCACAGTATTATTATTATTATTATTAAGACATGCTAGAAAGGAAAAATAGATGTTAAATATCACAAAAACATATATTTTGTATTAACATATATTATCATGCTAATTATATAAAAAATTATCTAAAATTATATTATATAATGTAACACAATATCTAGTGAAAGATAAAAGTAAATAAGAGATAAATGTACTGTTAATCTAAAGAAATGATCCACTACAATTACGTATGACTTTTTACAAACGTAGAAAATTAAGTAGAGAGACTAAAAGAGAGTTTGTTTTTAGAAAGATCTAAATAAATTTAAATTAATCAAGACCAATACAAAACAGTACAGATGTTCTGACCTTAAAGCTCACCAATAATTTTTAAAAATTTAATATTTGAAATGACCAGTGTTACAAGAGTACAAGTATTACAAGAGTATAAAAATGTCACATGTAATGCATATAATATATTTCTACAAGTATTTATATATACATGTCAATATGTTAGCCTAGAAAGTTTATCTTATTTAACATTCTTGTTTTGCATTCTTTCTCTTTCCCTTTATCATCATTCAGTCCTTAAATAAAGTTTGTTTCCTATGTTGCACTAACTACACAAGTTCAAAGTATATATATAGGCCTGTTCTTTTTAGCTGAATTTCTTGCACAATTCACATTTCCTCTTTTTCTTTCACGTTGGAGAAAAAAAGAAAAAGATGAACCGTACAAGAAGTTCAGCTAAAAAGAACAGGTTTTATTATATTGAATTGTGAGGAGCGTACATATGAGATTCCCATGTTTTAGTATATGTTCAGCTTTTGAAACAGTACGGTCAATTAAGCGATAGAAAACAGACCCATTGATCTGTTTTATTTTAAGCGCAGACGCCGAACAACTCAATACAGTTATGAAAAATAAATTTTTTATCTAACCTTCCTTGAGATTTCCATCATCATCCTGGACATCTCCGTCTGATACGTTTAGTGACGTTGATATGTATAATCGATCAGAAGTAGTTTCTGAGATCTTAATTTGTTTAGCAACACAATTTGTTGCCTGATCTATCATAGATTTAACAAAACTTTTATTAGATGAATTATTTGAGGGTACATGAGATGGATCCTAATCATAAATATTTTTTAAAATATCTCGCACAGTATTATTACTATTAAGACATGTTAAGAAATGAAAAAATAGATATTGAATATCACAAAAATTATAGATTTTGTGCTAATAAGTGAGAAAATATGACCACATTTATTTGTATGATTATTAATTAAATACATAAACATTTCAATTAAATTAATATAAATTTTATTTGAATATGAGATGATTAGCAATATAATTTGCATCAATATAAAATAATAAACTAAGTAAATAATAATATAAATGAATAAATCATCTTACCCTTTTGGTTCTGGGTTTGAAGCAAGTTTTGTTTCTTATGCACATTTGATAAACAACGTCGTAATATTATTTTAGGTACATTGTTAGCCAAAGAATACTTAATATCATTAAGTACAGTAATATTTTCTACAATAAAAAGTAGAACAAAGATTTTAAAATATAATTATTAAATTAGGACTTGATACAACAAATAAAAGACATAGTTGTTCAACTGGTCATCCTTGACCTTTTTTAATTGCACATAATTAGAAATTATATGCAAGATATATGCCTGTAGCCCTAATTCTGTAACTCTAACGACAGTGTCAGTATATCGTCGTTGCACAGCTTTTTTTCCATATAGTATACCTGTGCAACGACATGTATAAATATCTTGCATATAATTGTTCAACTGACCATCCTTAAAATGGCCGATATCACAGTCTCCGATTAACGTGATCCTCCGATTAAACTCACTCTTCGTCTCTTTCTAAGGGGACAGTTAGAAAGAAATGCAGAGTGAGTTTAATCGGAGCACGTTAACCAGAGACTATGATATCGGCCTTAACCTTTTCTAATTGCACATAATTAGAAATGATATGTAAAATGTATCTATATATTTATATATAAAAGTGTATAAGTATTATTACATGTATATACTTACTATGTTGAGCTATGACTCGACAAGAATACTTTACATTTCTATATTTTGCCACATATCCATTTCCACGCTTCATAACATCTTTTAATTTACAAGTATGATAAATTCCGTCGTTGAATAATACGAGCGCAGGCATTGCGTACGTTTTTTAATACATATAATACGGCCACGGTCTTACATACATGTAAGACCGTGAATACGGTACACGTGGCAATATCTACGTTCTTCTTTTTTCATATGCACACGCCTCTCCCTATTACATTAATAAATGATACTAAGCATTGCTGTACAAAACCCACTTCATAATTAAATTTATTAAAGTCGTTATCTAATTATTAGACCTACTTTCATATGATTTTCAACAAAAACCATATAAATGACCGTTGTCTAATTTTAATGTCGTATGAGGGTGCAGGACCATGCAGGACATGAAGCACGAAAAGGCAAAAAGACGGAAAGGCGCGGAAACGTGGAAGACGAAATTAAATAGACATTGGCCTAGTTTACATCGATATCTTGATACGCGTATCAAATAGTATATTTGAGCTGCCAATAATCAAACTAATTTACTAGTTATTTGATATTTAATATGCATATCAAGTGAACAATGTAAACTAGGTCATTACTACATTCCCGCGTTCTGTTTCGTCTGTTTTGATTGGTCGTGGCCACAAAAGGGGCTCCAGGCGTCTGGTAAATTGAAGAGAACATTGGGCGCGTTCAGCAGACACAACTGTTGAGTAGCAGTCGAACGTGATTGGCTCTTACTTTTAGAACCAACCAATCAACGCAGAGTGTTGATAAGACGAACTCAACAGTTGTGTCTGCTGAACGGGGCCATTAGTGCTGGTCTACAACCTTGCTTTAAAGGATATTTAAGCTCTAAGCCGTAAAAAATTGACCAATCACAATGAAATTTGAGGAGAATATTCAACTGTGATTGGTCAATTCTTACGGCTTAGATCTTAAATACCCTTTAAAGCAAGGTTGTAGACCAGCACTTAGGCGCGTTCAGCAGACCAAACCGCTCAGTAGCAGTCGAACGTGATTGGCTCTTACTTTTAGAACCAACCAATTAACGCAGAGTGTTGATAAGACGAACTCAACAGTTGTGTCTGCTGAACGTGGCCATTGCTAAGCTAACATTGGTTGCGTTCATCAGACAATACTACGTTTACGTGAACGTTTATGCTGGTCTACAATGTGAGTCGCAAAGTCGTGAGTCGCAAGAATTGACAAATCACAGTCGATTAATTCGACTGTGATTAATCAATTCTTGCGACTCACGACTTTGCGACTTGCAATGTAGACTCAGCATAACTTATTGCACTAGTTTAGGCCGGTATTCATAGTTATTTAAGACCGTCTTAAGTTCAATCTTAAGATGTCATGAACCAATCACAGAGCCGTATTAGCGTCTTATGCCCGTATCAGACTACGGATTGGGATTGAGATTGGATTGAAATTTGACCAATCAGAGCAAAGTTTACTAAACTTGAGATCAGTTTCCTCTGTTCTGATTTTGATTTTTTAATCCAATCTTTTAATCCCAATCCGTAGTCTGATACAGGCTTTAAGACATTACTTAAGGCCGGTATTCATAGTCAGATCTTATTTTAAGACTGTCTTAAGTAATCATCTTAAAATGCTATACGGCTCTGTGATTGGTTCATGACGTCTTAAGATTGTACTTAAGACAGTCTTAAATATAAGAACCGGCTATGAATACCGCTAAGACGATCTTGAAGACTATGAATACCGGGCTCAGAAGTGCAGCGAAAACGAACAGGCCTCATAACACAGACAATACATTTTTAATTTATCGAAAGCCGTGTATTAATTCTGTAACATTGACTACGTTTATATGGCCCAATTTACGCCGAAGTTATAACAATCGATGTTATAACTACTGACGTAAATGCCATGTAAACGCACTTTTACGACGAAGTTACTATATCGATGGTAAATTTGTCGTAAATCGGCGTAATCGGGCCGTGTAAAACGTAGTCAATGACACACGGCTTTCTGATAGGTTGTAATATAATTCCTATTGGCGCGTTCAGCAGACCGCTGAGTAGCAGTCAACATGATTGGCTCTTACTTTTAGAACCAACCAATCAACGCAAAGTGTTGATAAGACGAACTCAACGGTTGTGTCTGCTGAACCGCGGCCTATGTTATTCCTTGTTCCTATTGCCTATATTCTGCATCCAGCTTTTATAGGACTCTAATATAAACTTATGAGACTTGATAACATTTATATGATAACTTATTAAAATTATTACCGCATAAAGAATTTTATACATTATGCTATTTATTAACGTTATTAAACGTTTCTTTCTTTCAGATAAAATAGAACTCAGAGATGTGCATATATGTAGCAATATGCAGAATAGACTTTTGTCATCAATCACAAAAAGAGAATTCCTCAACAAAGCACAAGATTCTTTTAAGCGAGAGTTCATTATTATGTCTCCGCTATTAGAATCCTGTGAAATGTTATAAAATATCAGCATCCGTTTGTTTTTTTTTTTAATTTTCGGGAAATCTGTCTTTAGTTGTTAAACGTGTTTGTAATGTACAGCTAGGTATATAACAAGCACTAAAATAATTTTGTTGCTCAGTCTGTATCACTCAAAATAAGAAAGATGTATTATGGATTATTGCTAGAAATGTGATACGTAACAGCATTCTTGTCTATTGAGAAATATTTAAATACGAATACGTAAAAATAATGGCAAATATAATCAATTTAACTTTCTCTAATGTTTCATTTTCTGATTATATTGTTCTACATCTTTTATGTATATAATACACTTTATCCGAAAAAATATTTGGAGGATTTGCAGTCAAGATTAAAAGTGTAAAAACTATAATGCAACTTATTATGTATGTATCAACACGATGATTTTACGACAGATTAGGAAATGTCATAACAATTTTGTGGGAAAAATGTATTTATTATCATACGAGCAAGTATATTTTTACTTTTTTTTTGGTACTTTGCTGCCCGATAGAAATTAAA
>JASTWP010001616.1:0-65412 GCA_030770255.1 Temnothorax ravouxi
AATCAGCTTTTAGAGATATAAATGTTTATTACAAAACGTGTGCAAAATATAAACCAAGGTATCAACGAAATCCGCTTCGTACGCATTAAATCGATCGCGGATTTGCTCTTCCTTCAATCGACACGAGGAAAGAACTCTGTCACGAATTGTCGCGAAGAGAGATATGAAAGCGCAATAAAAAGTTCCTGCTTATTTAAGTGAAATTAATATATCTGTCTTTATTGCATCCGAAAAAGTGTATAAAATAAAAAAAAAGTATTTATTGTTTCGTACTCTTTAAAAGCCATTTAATTATTTGATGTTTAATACAATCGGAGAATGTTTTTATATTTATTATATTAAATAATGATTGGTCTCGACGGTTATAAGTTTAAATAACGTGTAATCACAAGAAAATTTTATTAACGTAATGTATAATAATCATCCCTTGTTTATTATTTAAAGAATTTTACGAAAGTTCCAAAAAAATGTTATACGCAAACTATTCACCGGAACTATTTGCAAAGTTATACGGGGTTGAATATTGCGGATCGCTATGTAGAAGTCAATCTCGACGAGGGCGAAGATCGGAGGACTTCTATTAACTCGAACTAACAGCTTTGAAGCTATTCGATCGTTATTGATCGCACGAAACTCTCTCTTTCTCCCTCTCTCGTGTTTCGCGATCTTCCACTTGGAGCACGACGGCATGGGATGGCATGGCACTTCCGCCACTTTCGATCCAATCCTACGGGAGATCGAATTTGCGGCAACGGTCGCACCGTGGGTATTTGACAGAGTTGCGCGCGCTGATGCAACGTTTTCTCCGATTTAATGGGCGAGAACAGAGCGAGAGTTCAGTTATATAGGCGACGCTGGGCGACGCGCGCTCCCTGCCACCGTGTGTTCCCGTATATATCCCGGGCGCCAGCATTTCTCGCGCATGGACCCGTACGCGCTCGATAACGCAGGTGAGTGTACGATCATCAGGGTCGCCTTTATATATGTATGTATATATAATATATAAATTGAAGCTTTGCGACTCACACAGTTGCGAGGAGTTGTCCCATTTTCCCAAAGGGCACGTCCCACTTTCCGAAATTATTCTCGGGCATTTATCTGAAATGCGTTCTTCCAGATTTTCGCTAGATGAACGAATAGATGAATGAAGAGTTAGATAAGTTTTTCTTCGTTTTTTTAGATTTCTCTTATGCTTATTTACAATGAACAAACAATGAATCAGAAGTGACAATCACTTCGTCAATTATACCGCCTTTTTAAAAAATTTATGAAATTTTCAGTTGCTATTTTATTGAGATTTATTAACAATGTTTATTTAAGAAACATGAGCAACATGAGAAACACTCAGCAAATGATAGAACGTTTTGAAGATATTTATAAATCGTTTATTTTCGACTTTTAACCGCTTTCAATTTAGTTGGTAGAATTTCAAGATTACGGCTTAGAGCTGCAGTTCAGTTTAATCTCGCTGATGCCGACGACGTTATGCACGTGTGGAATTTCGGGAATTCACAGGCGCGGGAGCGTTAGTGTCTTGCTAATTTTGCATAAAAGTAATTGATATATGAATCGCGTTAAATATTTCATTAATTATATATATTAAATCGAATCATCGCGCTCTCTAAATTTCATAGAGTAGTTTCGTCACTAATATATTAGAGTGATTGCGATATTTGCGATAGTCACTTCAAAAAAGAGAGTTGTCATTCTAATTTGAGTAAATGCAGACACTCATAAGGTGAGAGTAAATTTTTCAAATTTTTAGAGCGGTTAGCTCTATCGGAGTGATATGATCTCACTCTAAAGCTATAGTAAATTATGATTTTTTTACTCAAAATTGTAGAGTGACATAATTCACTCCTATGGACACTGATTTACTGCACTCGAAAAGAGTGTTCATTTACTGAAATAGAGTGCGATTTTACTTCAACTTATAGAGCGCAATTTACTCTTTCTTGGCGAATTACTCGAAGTTCACAGGTTCAATTTTCACGTTTCGTTACACTTGCATTTCACTCGTTTTGAGTGATATTTCGCTCTTCGACTTTTAGAGAGTGCGTTGAAAGGGAGATATGCGAGCAGCGTTGTGCAGGTGGTTGCTCGGTAGTTATTTTCTAATCGTCGGACAACCAAGGAGACAATTGTTGTCAACCGTTGCGTCGTAGCTTGCGTATAAGTTATAAGTCATAACGCCGTAGGACGTATTCTTCCTCAAATAGCGAACGCATTTGCAAAATGCACCGGTGAGTCTCGTGAAGCGCGAAAACTCGACGTGACATTGAGGATCAGAAACTTCGTGAAGCGTGTTATGTGTTGCGTTAGTAATTGCTTAGCAGTGATGCGCGGTACATTTTAGCACGGGATTTAAGAAATAAATATATTTTGTTTAGTTATTATTATTTTTATTATTTTATGATCTAGTTGATTTTTAATTTATTAATAAACAATTAAAGATTAACCAACTGAAATCAGAATTAATTCGCGTTTTATTTTAAACTTTATACAATTTAATCTTCGATAACTCGACAAGCTTCCAGGTGCATGTCGTTTATACATAATAGATATCGTCTTATCTAACAATAAATGATGTTGAAAATATTTAAATGAAATACAAATAACGAGAGGATTTAAAACTTTCATACAAAATAAGTTTTATAATAAAATACAAAATATATAATACGTTATGATAGATTATCGTTGATAATATCAGTTAGGAAATAAACTAAATAAGGATCACATGGTCCTTTTATAACAACTAAAGTGTCCAGCGAGAACTTGACGAAATTTTCCATAGAGAGAGAACGAGAGAGATAGGATCTTTTCCTATCATCGTTAATTCTATGGCGAAAAAAATTCGCGGATAACCAACGTGACCATTTATCAAACTTTATGATTGGAAAAGCGTTGGGCCAGGCGACAAAGTTTTTCCATTAGCTAGGAAGAGAGGAGTGAGTCGGCGGTTTCATCAGGGTCGAGAATCTCTCGCGTCCTCCCGGAAGATTCTGTCTGAATTGCATCCTCGCCATTAGGATCATAGCGTGCTCTATAGCGCCTTCCCGTTATCTAGCATACTCTTAAACTTTCCTCGGCTAGTTCATCTCGCCGAAAGTAGCGAGATTAGTCGGATGTCAACAAATTTATTTCCTCGTTGATTCTCTCTCTCTCTCTCTCTCTCTCTCTCAGATTATTTCAGCGTCTCACAAGGATTTTACAGTGAGCGGAAACAGGGTGTCGCTTGAACTTTTAATCACGTCTACCACGGAAATTGCCTACTCATACAATTAAAATCTTCTTGATCATCAAACATTTACATGTAGGAAAACCACAATGATAATTCTGTCATATAAATAATAGAAGGGTTTTACATAAGAAAGCAATTATTGAGTAAGTTTATTTTTCTGTAAAAGTGCTTGTATTTAAATATTTTTACTAACTACGTGATCATCCTGCGATTTAATAATTTTATTTCCTAAATTTCTCAAAGGCATCCATTAAATGTTTCCTATATACGTGTACAGTTTTATAAAAATTAAAGTCACTGCAGTATTACGGCGAACTATTACTATGTAAATAGCGCTGCTATATAAATTTAATCAACGGAATATATTGATAATTTTATAATAAAATAGAAACTGCTTTCATACATAATTTCTATGTATGAAAAATATTGTCCTTTGTCGCATATATACATATATTTTGTTATTGAAATTTTAGAATACTTAAAAATTTTTTTTATAAAGATGGATAATTAAATATAATATTGTTCATATAAATTTCTTTCTCATATATGTATATTTTTCCGTATAAACTCTAGTAGTATGTTCTAAGCAGAAATAAGAGAGAAATGTTATATAAACGTATAGGCCCTAAAGTGCTTTATTAGAAGTTATAGCAAAAATACGAAATATATAAGAAACAACCGAAACAGTCTTAACCCTCAAACACCTCACTTTCTGGGCTACCCATTATAGCCCAGGAAAATTAGACGAAAAAAATAACAAATTTTAGGAAAAATTCACACCCAGCTGAATTTTTGCATAAACCTTAATTTCGTCGTTATAATAAACAATATGTGAAAAATTTTCTACAAAAATTCCATAAGTTTTTTTCGTAGGATCAATCGTTTTCATGTCTTGTAGCTTACAAAGTTTCAACTTTCATACATTTCAGAGATAATGCACTGTTTTCTACACCACTTCGGAGATACAGTGCTAGGCGCGTTTTTTGTAATGTGGTGTCCCCAATAGGCCTAATTCACTGTTTTTCTGAGAAAAATAAAACAAGTACTTCTTCAATTTTCTTCGTTGGGTCGATATCCATAACTTCTTCAATTTTTATGGCTTCCACCAAGAAATCTACAGGATGTACATCTTCGTAGCTGTCGGCATAGCATTCTTCGATTGCATCAGGTGCTGTGTTGAGGCAAAACTGGCAACGGGAATGTCCACACACTGCTGAACATTTTAAACCAATTTTTCTGCAGCCACAGTTAAATCCACAACTTTTCGAGCAGTTGCAAAAAAATGGAGTTTGACAAAATGTCAGGTGCAGATAGTAGCAAAGATGGAATCAGTTCTGAAATATCATTCCTCCTTATCCATCCTCAGTTTTCAGGATTGAGATTGTTCCTCGAGCCATGTTTGCACTTGATAGTACACTCGATACAAATGCTGTTGAGCAACACTATGGGTGCATTCGGGGAGCACGCTATTAGCACAATTATTGTCCAAAACTGTTCGAGGAGACGCTTTGTGGCGCTATGATATACGATGATGACGTCACTGTAAAGGCAGCGTGACGTCATCACTCGCGCTATTTTTGCTATTATTTTCGAGGTGAGACACGAAATACTATTGGCGCTTAAGCTGCGTTTGAGGAGCTTGCTATCGCTATCGCGCTATTGGCTCTTCGAACGAAGTTCATAGCGTTTGTGTTTATAGCGTTAATAGCGTCTCCCCGAATGCACCCTATAGATGTTGGTGGAAGAGTATATAATTTCACTGTCTTAGTAAGCAGCGTTGATTAACAAAACAATAATATCTGAATGTATCTATTGATTTTTCATTATGTGAAGCGTCATACATCGCTAAAAGGAAGCTTACTTCATTAGTAAAAATTTTATTTTAAAAATCTTTGCAGAATTTTTCAAATTGTCACGTTTTTAAAATATTTTTAAAGCTTTCGATTTACCTTTGTTAAACAGAGCAGATATGGTAAAAGTAAAGACCATATTTTGTTTTTGCACGTAATTACTGGTTGCGACACGACATTCGCTCTATGCAAAAATTCAGCGGGGTGCGAATTTTTCCGCAGATAAATTCTAATTTTCCTAGGCTATTAACACCGCACATGGTTAGTGTAACCTAGAGTTTTCTTTTTTTTTAATCTCGAGATCTAATGCACCAATTTTAAAGTTATTTTTTTTTTAATCGATACACCAAACATTAAAGAAAAAGAATATATAGATGAAAATGACATAAAACTTCTAGTATTCGAGATATTTTGAAAAAAAGGAGAGAACCAAAAAAAGATCCAAACACTGAGAAAAAAAATCTAAAAAAATATTTAGTCCGATACAAGCAACTAAACATGTTAATTAGTTAACTAAACATTAGTTGTTTCAACAATTATTAAGTTGCATTAAAAAAGGTATAATGCATTCATGTCAACCTTTAAAATTTTTTAATCAAGAATTAATTAATTTAACAAATGTTTTGGGATTAAAAAAATTTTTTTTATTAAAAAAACCGGTTGTTTAAATTAAATCACAGTTTTCTTTTAAAAAGAGATACGAGGGTTTAATTATTATATATGAATGGAAAGGTAATGAGTTATAGTTTAAGAAAAAAATACGTCATAATAATTTGTTTCAAAAAATATATTTAATCGATGAGGTAAAGTTAATAGGTGATTTTTGTACTTTTATTAAAGTATTAAACGAATGTTCTGTGCATAAGAAGTCGCATTCTTCGTTAAAAATAATAAGATAAACTTTTTTGTTTTTCCATTTTATTGTCGGTTATTAGATCGCGCGGATCTTGATCTTCGGGGATCTCGTAATATTTTAGAAAACTTTTAATCTGGACTCTCAAATCTGATCGGAGAGTTATAATCGTAAAGCGCCTTGATGAGCACCAAACTGAGATCTAGTTATTAAATCAATGCGCTTTATTTTCACGTTATTCTCACATAAAGTGTACAAAATCAAGGAATTTACATTTGCTGGATCTAACATGCCGTAAAAATATTTCTTGAGACGAACCGACGCCGCGACGCCTTGCTATTTAAACGTTATTACAGCACTGGGTGAACGTAACCATATATATGTTTCAACACATTCTAGCTACGCAGCGTCGAGCACTCAGCGCACTAAAGCTGCTATACCGGGGGATTTTAGTGGGGATGTGTAAGTCCCCCCTTGGTCCCATCCCCTTACTCCTCACCATTTAGAAATGCTGGCGCGTGTTTCGAACGAACTGGGTTACCGTAACCCACATGTGTGTTTGAGGGTTAAAGACATTAGGACGTCTTACATCCCGATTTTGGATATAGTGCTGTCTGGAAATTTTACTTAAATTTGCATTTTAAAATGCCACCAGTCCATGTAAATACAAGCTATACATCGATATAAACTTATCACCTTAAGAATTTGAATCCGTCAAACATAATTGTAAATAAACATTGGTAAAGACTGTGTGATGCGGCACTCTATATAGGAAATCGACTGCGTTGATATTCTTTAACAGAAGCCTTTGCATTCCCTGCACACAAACCTGTATATAAAATAATAAATATTGTGTATTCTTTGTTTGTGAAAACTCGCAGCATTTTGCGACAATATTCGCAAACCCAGATAACACAATGTCCAAAATCGGGACATAAGACGTTTTAAAGACGTCATTAAGAGACATCATATTATAAAACGTTTTAACTACGTCATTAAGACGTCATTAAGACATTGTGTTATTTAGGAAGGTATATTGCTCGTTATTATAGTATTTATACAAGTTTTCATGATCATTTTCAATTAATTCAAATATAATAAACACGAATAGAAGAAACGGATAAGATAACGGCGTGTTACATACCTATGTCAAGACCATATTATTATTTCTTCAATATAAAATTTTAATCTTTATTGCTATAACTTTCTAATAAAGCATTTTGGGATCTATGTTTATATATAACATTTATTTCTTATTTCTATTCATAGAACGTACTATAATAGTAAAGTTTGTTACGGAAAAACCTGGGACACCCTGTATGTGTATATACATATTTGCAATTTTAAGAAATAATTCTCTCTCGCTTTACATGATATATAAATTATTTCTAAATGTCTTTTTTTCAATAGTAAATTGTGCGTATTATTAGCTGGTATATTTAGTTAGGCTAATTAAAAAAATGTATTTGTAATTTCTAATATCAGTAGGTATATCTATATCTACGCAGTGCGATGTCCGCATGATGTCAAGACTAAGGTATGTCCGTTTTTATCTCAGCGAATTATAGCTATAAATACTATTTGAAGGCACTTAGTAAATTTCCTAAGACAATACGGTCGTTTATATATCATTCAAATTCTCCTTTTCGTCTTTTTCGTGTATCTTGTTCATCGTGACGTCGCGATCGCTCGTAGCGGTTTTCGCGCTCCCGCCCATGCAAGTGGTGAAGCAAGTGTCGCCCTTGCCGAAGTTCTCGCCGTCCTCGATGGACTCCGGCATCGGTTGATTCAGCGTTTCCGGCAGGTAGAGCGCCAGGAAGCCTGCCACCAGGGCAACGAGGCCGAAGAACCCGGCTGGCATTCGCGGGTCCAGCGAGTCCAACAGGAAGATCATAGGCGTGAGAGCGCCGCTGAGACGCGCGCACATGGAGCCGATACCGAGCGCCGTGTTCCTCACCACCGTGGGAAACAGCTCGGCCGTGTAGTTGTACACTATGGCAAACGAGCCGGCAATGCAACCCTTGCCCAGGAGCACTATCGTGACCTTGGCCACGGCCGCCAGTTCGTCATCGGTGGCGCCGGTGATGATGGCGGCGCATATACAGCACAACCCGCCTATCATCAAGAACGCGCTGACCAGACATCGCCTACCGGTGCGGTCCATGGTAAATATTATCAAAATGTATACCGGAAACTCCAGTACGCCGCTGAGGAACAACATGATAAACGGATTGCCGACGAGATTGCCCATGTTGAGCGCCAGTCCATAATAAGCGATCGAGTTGGCGAACCAGTTGAGGCAGATGTTCAGACTTTTTTTGCGGAGATTCGGCGTCCTGAAGAGATCCAGCGCGCCGTGCGACTTGTCTTCTTTGGTCTCCTGCTGCACCTTCGATTTGCTGATCAACTTGGCGGCGTCCACGTGGACGTTGCTGCCGTTCACCTTTAAACCCCTCTGTACGATGATGATCGCCTCGGCGGCGCGATTGTGCGCCCACAGCCACCTGGGCGATTCGTCCATCCACCACCAGTGGCCGAGTAGGACGGCGCTGTGCATACCGTATACAATCTGCAGCCACATGCGGTCCTTGAGCACGGCGCCCCACACAGCCACCAGCATAAAACCCGCGGCAAAGGCCAATTGAAACAATATACCGCACATGGTCCTTCTGGACGGACCCACCAATTCCATCGTCAGCACAAATCCGGTGATGTACGCGCCGGCGGAGCCAAAGATACCGTACAGGAAACGGATCGCCAGGAAGATATTGTAGTTGTTGATTAGGGCGACTAATACTCCGAGTGTCAACTGTGCCACGGCGGAGACGTAGAATATAATCTTCCTGCCGTACTTGTCTGCCATACTGCCGAGGGTAACCGCGCCCACGAATACGCCGAACATGTACGAGGATTGCGCCGCGGCACCCATCCAACGTCGCGAGCAAACAAAGTTCCACTCCATGCCGCGCGAGGATTGAAAGTGCGTCGTGTCGTAGGTCCACGAGTCGCATTCCCGGGTAACGTTTTCGCGGTCCAAATAGTGACAGCTATCGAGACGGCGTGGAAGATGTTTTAGCACGTCCGAGGAATCGTTCCAGTTGTGAACGGTGTAGTTGAATAACTCCATGGTCAGGACGGACGACACATTCGCTTTCGGGATGTCACAGTGATGCGTCGGCACCGCCGCGACTGTCAGTAGAGACAGCATGTGCACACCGGCCGTAAGGGCGGCGAGTAAGTGAAGGCAGTACTGCCGGAACTGATATTTGCCGAATTGACCCAGGTGGGACATGAGCTCTTCGAGATCTTTGTCCACGCTCGCCATCTCGGCCGCTCGTTGAGTTCGCAGTCAGGAAATTTATCTGATGAGTATCTTGACGGGTATCGTGGTTATTTAAATCGTTGGTCGTCCTCGTGTTAGGCGCTGCATACGATTACGCTGAAAGGACATTTGCAGATGTAAATTATTCAGCGTACTAATCGCTAATATAAAAGATTGCGGATTTACATTTTATACATACATATGCATATATATACGTATATAGATAAAATTTCTTGTCAAGAATTATTACAGTATCTATAAAGATAATTTATATTTAATAAATAAATAAAATAAAGCTTCTGTTAATAAAAAAAATGGCAATTTTGCTTAAAAATATTTAAAAAACATTAACACATATATATATTATTTATTTATTAAATATAAATTATCTTTATAAATATTGTAATAATTCTTGACGAGAAATTTTATCTATATACGTATATATATGCATATGTATGTATAAAATGTAAATCCGCAATCTTTTATATATATATATATAGTGTGCTTTCCAGTAAGAGACGCACATAAGACACAATGTAATATTGTGTTCAACACGGGATGTTCCAAGTTCCAACAGTGACACAGTGTTACACAGCTCGACACAGTAAAAATCTAAGTTTCAGCGTGTAGGTGAAGCAGGTTAGTGTTACCATTTCAGAAAATTGTTAACATTTAGTAGCCAAAAATATTTTTATTAAAAGTACAATTTACCTTATATAATTTAATTAGAGGTTACGAGATGCTGACAGAAGTAAAAATTATGTAAGAGTTGGGGAGTTGGGGAGTTGGGCAAAAAGTATGTTAATTATAGGAGTATACATTTTTTGTTATTTGCTATTAAAATTATATTTTATAGTAAATATTGTTATCACTGTGTTTTTTAAAATAACATTATTTAAAACTGTAATCACAAGAACGTTATTCGAACAACTTTTTAAATGTTTACTACAATTATTTGCATCAATTCACGGAGGTTTTTCGCAGATTTTAATAAATAACTGTTTTTTATTTATTTATTTATTTCACGAGCACAAATTTTTCAGTAAAGAGATTAAATTTAACTTTATATATTTTTTCATTTTGCAAAATTTTTTTTTTAAAATCTATTCCATGAACCGATAATTATAATCCTAATGAATAAAGAAATTTATTATACTGATTTCAGATCACTCCTGTTGAGGCGCTAGGATGGTTATATACTGTTGAAGTATGATTCTTTTGCAGAACAGAATTGAAATGGACAAAATGATGCTAATATGTATCATAAAATCTAGAATTGTTTTATACAAAAATATATTTTTAAATGTAGATAACATACAAAGCAAGTAGACATATGTCACAATAAGTTCATACTTCTATTAATTTATAACTTTTTACAACTTCCTAAATTTTTCCTAATATTTACTCTTGTCAGAGTACTGTAACCTGTTAAATTGTTGAGATCTATCACAAAAACCGTTACTCCTTGAGAGACTTATAGGTCTGCGCAATAGAGCACATTTTACGAATAAGAAAAAATATTAAATATTAGGAATCGGAATTAGACATAATAATTAATTAAACATAATGCATAATAGAAAAGAATAAAATATAACATATTACTACATTTTCATATCCAAATATTTAATATTTATTACAAGAATATTTCTACTCTTATTCCTATGTGTTTTATTGTGCACAGGGTATATAATTTAACAATTTAAAATCATTAGTTTATTATAGATGCGGTAAATACTCGTAAAAATAAGAATGGAAAACTATAATGCACTCTGGTGTTACACTAAGAAACTAAACTGCGTTCTAACAACTATTTTACACGGTGTAGCACAGTGTAACACACATCGTGTCCTTGCTGGAGAGCACCCATATATGTATAGATAAAATAATTTCTATCGAACTGTGTCAGAGATAAAATGATAGTTTAACTGTTAACATTTAAGTTGGGGATGTCTCGTAGCTCAGTGTGAGTGCTGTTACGTGCCATAACTCTAGACTTTTTATATTTACAAATTCTGTTTCTAAATTCTCAAGATAATTTTTAACACTACATATTTGTCTAGGCCTTTACCTTTACATGATTTACTTCAAATCCCTTTTTTAATATCTTCTGATCACAGCTATACATTAATCCTATACTAACAGACCTTTTCGTCATATACTAAATTTTATTTTATTGTTCTTTAATCAGCCGCTCCAATCGTTACTTCCGACATTAGAACGCGTTATTGGTTAGGACTTATCGATGAAAAATCGTATAAAAGAAGATCCCTCTGTTGAACTCGAGTTAGTTCTTGTCTAGTTCTTGTCAAAGTTCTTGTCAAGTTCTTGTCCATGCCCTAATAACCGCCAACGATAGAAAACGATAAAAAATTTCTTATCGTTTTTAATATGGTTAGTGAATCGTTTATTTACGATACTTTATCAGAAATTCACGTTACTAACTACTTGATGGGATCCTATCGTAAATGTCTTATCAACTGCACATCAATTTCTGCCGTTTTTAATATGGTTAATGAATCGTTTAAATTGATTTTAGTCAATCTATTTCAATCGTTATGAATCCGTAAATTAAGGAATCAGATTCGTACCGATTCATTTTTTTCAATCGGTTTTTATCGTTTTGAAGAACGCCGGGAACGGGGCAACTAGCGCCAGGCGTCGGAGAACGCTGGGCTCGTTTTATATCATTGATATACGATAGATAACGAACCAATTTGCTGCCGTAAAGAAGATGATAAGTTGTATGTCAGAAAATCCTGATAAAAAACGATAGATATATCGGTTCGATTAAGTTGTATAAATATTGACGAGATGTCTATCGTTTTAACCTTATAAAAACATATACAAAGTAGAAGGCTTTCAAACGATTCAAATTATATCATTGATATACAACAGAAAACGAATCGATTAGCTGCTGTACAGAAAATGATAAGTTGTATGTCGGAAAATCCTGATAAGAAACGATAGATGTGTTGGTTCGGTTAAGTCATATATAAATATCGATGAAATGTCTATCATTTTATTCTTATATATCCGTATTAATGCATACGGTAAAATTATTACCATAAATAACTATATGTCATATATACTATATCGTGTATATACGATTGATTCAGACGGGCAAAAATGTACATATAGAAAACGATTCATAACTATAAAATTTGTATAAGTTATTTCCTTATTCGGATCTAAAACGATAGAAACTGATTCGATTCAATTAATGTTTTATTTGTCTTCTAAATGTGGAACGATAGAACCGATAAGATACGATTAAAAATGATACAGATATAGCCGCTTTTAATCGTTTTCTATCGGAGATAGTTACCAAGGCAGTCTTGTCTAGTACTTGTCCTGCTGAGTTCTGCTCAGTCAGTCGTCAAACCCAGTCTCAACGATTACATCTTCGATTCACTATTTACCTGTGTCTGAATAAAGTCTTTAATGGACAATTGCCATCAATTATTTCAACATTCAACATTACGTGGTTTCTCGCTTGTAACAGTGTTAAAAAAATGTTGGTAATTAATGTTACTACAGCATTCCCTTAAGGGAAAACAAAAATAGTTTAAGAGTTTTAAGAACTCGAGATTACATGAAGAATCTTCCGATTAAGGGGTAGATATTGATTAATTGTAGAGTGCATATTTGCATCTCTTTTCAATGTTTCTGTATTGTCATGTGAAATGGTTTCTTTGCAAGTTTTTTTCCCATACTTCTCATTCTGAAGTTAAATTTCGTTTTTTCAATACACTTATGTCATGTAATTAGTATAATTAAATCAGATGTTATATGCAAGTTATGGGTTGAGTTCCTTGGTTACTGTAGTTTCTAGTTGATAGGATAAAAAAAACCTTTAAGCATTAAGATCGTATATTGATTTTTTAATTAAATTATATTTCTACAAATTGTGCTAAATAAAAATTAAGACATTCAAATTTATCGATAATATATAACGTTATAATTCAATAAATTTTCAAACATTGATTAAATAATTAATAAATATTCTTATTTTTGTTAGAATTTTTTAGGTAATGTAATTAATAGATTATTACATTATTTTATTTAAATATTTTTCAAAAATATTACATTATTTTCGAACAAAATTTTAATTACATATTGATTATTATATGTTGCATATTGGTTTAGTCAAGTCAATAATTAAGTTCGATCAAAACCGAAATCGAAATTTTCATGAAAATCCTTTCATAGGAAGTTAAATTTTCTGATAATTATAACTTTTTTATTTGTGTTAAAGGCATCGAGTTTTTTTTATCTTGAAGTATGCAGTTATTACGCAGAAAACACGATGCTATATTTTAACAACCTTAGATTATATATTATTAATTGGAAATAATTTTGTTAATTTAATACGCCATACTCTTGTTTAATAAAAATAAGTATTCGTTTCATTAATACTTTGAATCAAGAGACGGTATATAGTGTCTCGTGCCAAGTGTTATATGCGCAACGAGACACAGACCGTGTATTTATACGCGAAACTACTTGAGAGATTCTTACTCTAGATTATCGAATCTTAATAACGGTTGAACCGACTAAATTCTGAGTAGGCTCAATCGATAGCTTGAATTCGAATTATAAATAAAACTGTTTATTTTTTATTTAGGTGTCCTACGAGCGAAGATATTGTGATGCAAAGTTGAAATGTCAATTTTTCTGTTTTCTTGCACCAAGTTTTTTGCATTAAATATTTTTTAAATTTTGATTAAATTAAAAAAATGCAACAGCTTCTTTCCAAAACATTTATTCCTACTTGGTGTCATTTTCTGATATTATATTTTTTGTAGGTAGACAGGCGCGTATACTTGACGCCTTTTTTGTGCCTTTTTTTTTTAAAGTAAATTTTTATAAATTAAATTATCAGGATTATTTTTAATTAGATCTAATGCTGTTATATTATGATATATAATATAGATATTATACGTTATATTATAATAAATAATTTTTTTCTATAGAAAACAGATTTTTTAATTACGATAATTATTTTGCGTACAATGCTAAAAAATCTAGTTTGTCTATGACGGTAATGCAATCTTTTTTCGTATTACGTTGCAAATTTTTTGTATTTGACCTTTTTACGTGACGCATTTTGCAGTAAAATGTTGATGCCTATACTTTTATTATACTTTAATCTAATTGCTTAATCGATTAAATAACTTGAAAATTAGTATATCAATTCTTTCTTTATACAATAGAAATTAAATTTCTCGGTAATTTTACGTTAATGTAATTAGTAATACATGTATATATTATTAAAAAAGGAAAATAGAAATAGAAATATGTAGATTGTCGTAATAATATTGACGCGCGATATGTGAAATTCTATATTGTGATAAATTGGGATCTAATTAACTGCCATTAAAAGTTAGAAATTGGTTTACCGAACACAAATCAGACATAAAGCTTTTAACACAAAGCTTATTGTTGATATTAAAAGGTACCTTTCGTCTATAATTATGTAGCGCACAACGAGTAGCATCCACTCGATCACAACCAGGATATCACAAAAAATGACAAGTGGATGGCTCGTGTGTGGATGATCGATAAATCTGCCGGTACATATCGGTCCCGATCGCGAAACGTGGGAGAGCGGCTGCGCGAACCACCGCTGCCTAATGCCTTCGGCGAGCTGAGAAGAACGACTGGTTTTCCGTTCTCCAACTTGAATCCAGGAGATTGGACGATTCCTCCAAGTAGACTTTATAGTACTTAACGAAATTTGCGGCTGCTCTTGCACGCGACACAGTCACTCGCGATCGTCACTCGCGCTCAACCTCTTCCGCGTGTTGAATTATTCCTTTTAGTCCAATAAATTCCACTCTGCGAGATGCAGCGCCCGTCCGGGAAAAAGAGTTTTGCGCAAGGCGATTGCGTTATCAATAACCGACGACCATAGTTGAGAGCTTATAAATAGTTGTTGCCTGCAAATTATTAAAAGTGCTCAACACACATGACCTTACGCAGTGTAATGTATTTACTGTGATTACTAGCAGTAGTTCCATGTGAAATTTCTTAATAAATAAATAATCTTTCTGCTGTTATTTTTTATTAAATTAAATAGTCTTTTTATTGCATTTCTTGTGCACACTGTGGTTTTCAGAGTAGAGATTAGAAAGGATAAAAAATCATAAAAAGGGAAATACCATAGTATTACTCATGTTTGTCTATTAAATAAATAAAAAATAATATTTCATAATAATTACACTTTTTCCTTCTTTGAAAGATGTAGATAGTTTATAATATGTAGAGCGAAAATATATGATTATATAATAAATATATTTATGATAATATATTTTACAAAATTATTGAAATGATTAGTTATTACATTTTAAGTAGCTCTCTTTTAGGGTCTAGATTCAATTCCAATTCAATTTTGATTATTAGATGATAATTTTTACACAATTATTTAGGTAATATTATTATCTAATCAATTCGATTGCGAAAGTTTTTTGCCTTAATTATTGATAGTATCTTTAATTTTAAATTTATATATCATATTTTTAAAATAATATTTCAAGTAATAAGCTATTGAAAAAACACTTGTGGTTTAACTTGTAAAGTAAACCAGATTTCTTATCAGTCACATGTTACTGTATCACTGTACTGATTACGCTTGCAAACTCTCGGCACTGTAGTTTTGAGAGCGTGTTACGGATGGTACTGATCGATGATAGCAGTTATTTTTGATACTCGAATAATAGAACGTATAAGCATGACGATATCGCATATTATCACAGTATTTCTTTATGTATACAGATCTGTCGCGGAATATTGCTGACATTTTACTTTGATAAACGCTCACTTTTTGCGTCGAGGTGCCAATCTCCGTGGTATTAAAGTTTATAGAATAAAGAAGAGAAAGGAATCAACTTTTTGCGATATTATGAAATTACTTCGCTGTTTAGAGAGAAAACAGAACGTTGAATACCGAATGAGAAGCTGTTGATTTCGGGATTTTTATGTTTTTGTGAAAATATTATGAGATAAAAGCACGCAATTACTAGAAATTGATAATTATTAAAAGTATTGTTTAATTATCAATTATTTTTATTGTAATACGCTAAGCAATATACCTCAAAAAAGATTTTATGAAGTCAGTTAATCTCATAACATTGTTAATTGGCATCAGCTTCATACTTAATTATAAATTGCCTTGAGTCTACAAAAAATTATAAAGATTCGTCGCCTACGGAATATTTCAGCGTGACTTTGTCGACTTCAAGAATACAGTTGCTACGGTTTCTACCTACGCCGTGTGAGGCTCATTTTGTCATTGTGTCGCGTATTTTCGCGGCAGCAAATGTCGCGACACAAATAAATGCGACAGCTTTATACGCCGCGATATCTTCACGTTGAAAACTAATCGCACTGTCATTATCATAAATCCATCACATCATTTCTAGATTTTGATACCGCTGATAATCGCACGGCGTCCGCGATAACGTGGGTCTTAAAAAGTTTCACGTTTGAATATTTTTTGCGCAATTGAACATTTTTTATCCTAACGTGAACGTTTCTTTTATCTTGAATCGTTAATTGATAGAATAAATGAGACCAATGTCGGAGAGATTCTCGATAGAATCAATTTACTGCGTTTTCTTCAAAATTTTCGAACACGAGACTCGCATCTCTGTTTAACTTTAAAACAACAATTTTGGTACCACTGTCACTATCAGCATCACTATGCTGCTTCTTCTCGAACTTCTTGCGACACATTGTCTCGCGGCGGAATCAGCGGATGGCTATATTCAGAGCTGAAGCTGATAACTATGTCAATGAACGCAGAAGTGGAAATGGGGTACGCCGAACTCCACAGTGCGTGATTGATTGACATTAAATAAATTATTGTTCGGTTGATTAACCGCTGTTAAATGATGATAATATGTTTACACACGTACTAACACAGCTTTCCCGCCGGCCGACTTTAAACGATATGTTTGGCACACATTAAGTAATGCCCAACAGCTTTGATGCTACTTTGAATTTCTGGAGCGTCATTGGTCCAAACTCTTCTTCAATTAAGCGTGTACTTAAGAGTGTGCCTTGCGTCCTTGACATTACGTAGCCAGCCTATAGCGAGGCGATAATTGCCTGATTGTCGCGGGACGTGCGAGAAATTGCGGCTGCTCGGTCTCGTGAAAGACGACAAATAGATAGATTATTCATAATTAGTCGATGTTTTAAGTTGCCAAAGCTCACTTCGTACGTCGAAAGATCAATCGGCAATCGCGCGTATTCACTTGCGATCTGTCCGTGGGTCGATCTGTCGATTTAACGAAATTTGACGTACACGGAAACGTAATGACTGCGATCGATTTTGCGACTGATTGTCGACTGGTAGATCTGCAGGAGTTTCCTTTTCTTGTTTTCAAACCGCTGATTGTTTATAATTTATGGTAAAACTAAGTCGTTATCGCTTTAACGAGTTTTTGCGAATACATTAAAATAGTTAGCCTTGCTTTTAAATGCAATTGCGGTGTTCCTCGCGCGTATAGACGCGAGCGCTTGAATAATCGTCGATGAAAGAGAAAGTTATTGCCGGGGCTTGAATCGTTTTTATCCATGAGAAGCGAGGACAGAATTTCGAGATAATTTGTGCCAGCGATACGACGACAAACACGCCTCGTGTGTACGACCAACAATGTCGATTGAGTGACCAATATATATTGTTTTGTCATTTCGTTCAGCAGAATAGAGTTTCAAGATAATATCGCGTGAGTAACTCGACATTTTTCTAATTCAATCCAGTGCGGGTTAAAAGTTTTAAAACAGATAAGATACTTTTTCTTCGCCGGTGAGTAATAATCAAACAAAATCCTTTTCTTCAACCAAACTGGCAGTCTTTATTTAAAAAGCACCTGTGCTTTAACCCTTTTTATTTAAAAAGCACCTGTGCACCTTGTTATAAAAAATTTGCAAGTATATTTTTGGGCGGGTGGGGGGGGGAGGCGAAGCTCTAAACTAAAAAGGTAACGTACTGTCATAATAATATAGGTTGGGTTTGGTTTTTTTAGGGTGCAGGGAAGAGGCGGATTCCAGACAGCACAATGTTCAAAATCGGAACACAAGACGTTTTAAAGACATCATTAAGATGTCATTTACATACCTACATATTAATCATTTATGTTTTTTAAACTTATATTTTTTAAACTTTTTTTGTTAACAACTTTTTAATAAATAACGAGCGACGGCTAAAATCTTTTAATCTAAAGATTACTCAGGAGGATGATCTTTATAATATGTAAAGAGCAAGGTCGCTGGAGGTGTCTCCCCTAAACAGGAATTTTACCCGAATGAGTTATGCTTGTTATCAGAGATGGTCGATTAGAAAATAAAAATTCTTTGTGTTTGTAAAGTGAAATAATATGTTGTATGATTAATGATCTCATAATCAGAAAAAAATGTATTTCTATAAACGCTCAAACACAATAATTCTTCTTACCACACACACACACACACACACAGGAAAAACAGATATACTGCCGAGCGAATGTGGTCTCGTTGAAGTTTTAGGACAGAAAACAAACGGTTTAAAAATAGACTTTTAACATGCTTAAGACACGAGACTTTGAGAAATAACTGTGTAGGATGTGCTAATTTCGTAATGATATTGCGTAACATCGTGACGTGCTATTGCGTTAAAGTACGAAGTGACAGTCGCAACGTGCGACTTGTATAATCAAAATATTTAACGTCTTAACGTTTGATGGACAAACGTCGAGTTTATTGTTGATACTTATCCGCGTATGTACACACATTCAAGTACAATTACATTGTTGTTTTTTAGTTATATCAACATGGCATAAATCAACGAGATGTATTACAGTGCAACTGGAGCTTAATCCTGATAACGTTTCATTAAGCAGCGCCATGTAACGACGTCTTATCGGATTCTTCTTTCTGGCGCCAGCTCAAGTACATGCGGAATAAAGCGTAATTGCATTACAAAATAAGACTTCAATTTAAAACGTGAAAACGCATTCAATTACATTACTACAACATTTTAATGTTCTATTATTTTTTCATTTTTTTCAAAAATTTTAGATAGCGATTTAGCTGATATTTACAGAGATCGATTTCAATAAATTCAAGACAAAAATATATCGATAACAAACACAGAAAAAAAATTTAATAATTTTATTTAATTTTATTTAATATTAACGCGCTTTAAAATTTTCTTCAGCTTTGTTCTACCATTTTTGTTTTTTACAAAATAGCTTTTTATTCCGCGTTATTAAATTTACGTTAAATTATCAATAGAATTCTCGTTAATATGTCGTATCGATATATTTTCTAAAAATTCGAAAACTTTTCCCTTATTCGTATTACTTTTCATCAATAATTACATCGATGTTAAAAGCGTTGAAAATTAATATGCATTAATTATATATCTTTTATAATTAATGCACAGAAAGGAAATTCAAAATGTAAAAATGTAGTAAGTAAGCATAATTTTTATCGTATATAACTTTTGGCTTATTATAAATACATTGCGCACGAAAATGCAGATGGCATGCAAGTTGCAACGCGTCACGATTCGTGATATGTCGCGGGTATTTCTTCAGGCAATAAATTCTAACCGGAGTCATCAGTCTGTGCCCGCGTTCTATTAAGGTATCACCCTGCCTAGACAGCACGCATGTTTAAAATCGGGATATAAAACGTCTTAAAGACATTTTTAAGACCTCTTTAAGACGTCTTGTGATGTCTAAGAGACGTCTTATATAATAACGTCTTAAGACGTTATACGTTTCTACGCTTTGCGAGCACAGGAAAAGATTCAGCATGGGCATCATGCGCATCGCGAGATTCGTCACGTATGCTCAGGCATACCGTCTTTGGCTGCAGAATAACAATATTTTTCATTGCGCTAACCGCAAACGCGCAAAGATATTCTGCCGAACGGTCGCAGCGAGAGAGGAACGGAGACGCGAGAGACGCGCGAACCGGCTGCGACTGCTGTGTAGCAGGGGGGGGGGAGCGATGCGGAAGAAGAGACGGGGACGAAGACGCGCGGACAGAGCGAAATTTCAGGCTGCTTGACGGAATGCGGGTCAGACAGACGTTAAACGCGGTATCGGCCCGCCGACGGATAGAATCTGGAATGACGAAGCACTCTCTCTGGCGCGCTTGGCGCGTACCCGTCGACGATAATGGGAAAGCTATGTTTACCGCAGAGATACCGCGAACGTACGCGTTGTGCACAATACACGCTGCTAAAAAATCGCGGCGCGCCAAGATCCGGAGACGGATCTGCGGGAACGCGCGGTTTTATCTCAAAATAAAGGCAAAACATCGAAAATATCTTATGTCCAAAATCGGGACATAAAAAACATCTTTAAGACGTCTTATGTCCCGATTTTGGACATGGTGCTATCTGGGATGTTAAAAATGAAGACACGATGGTAGTTAAATTTTTGCGCACATGATCCTGGAGGCTTTTTCATTAGTCTACGTCAGTTTTAACGTTTGTTATATTTCGCGTTAATTTCTTCGAATTACTTGGCTTATGCACAACAAGCGAGCAGGATTATGGCATCCAGCGCACGACTGCAAGTAACGGATTCCAGTGTCAATGACCGACGTAATCGTTGAGTATTGATAACGGGTCGAAATACTCATTTTCTCTTTAGGCGCGCATTCCCTGATAACGCCGGGGATCAATGATGATGTAAATGTCGTTGGAATGATCAGATCGAGATTAAGAAAATGGCAAGTAACGGTTCCAGTTAGCTGCGATCAGTAAGAATTTAGATATATCTACATATATGGCGTATCAGCCGTATCATAAATTATGATGACCGTACATTCAAAACATTATATGATTCATAATGTCTTAGATTTACGGTTTTTGTGACTAATTAGATCATATGTAAAACTTGAATTAAAAATCAACAATTTTTATTGACAAAAATAATGAAATATTTATAATTTCAAGTAATTAAAAACTTAGAGATTTTCCGGAGTCAAATCTTCAATGGCGCAAACAAATATATAATAATAATATAAATAAAACAAAATTTTATTCTTTATATTATCAAAACTTTTATTGAAACAGAATATTAATATTAAAGATTAATCACAAAAATCTAAATGTGAAAAAAGTTGCTTACTCTTCAATCCAATTAATTAATACGAAGAGCTGTAAGCCGAGCAAATTGTAATCTTTGTTCCCTCTTTCTTGAATACAGTTATTATACAATTCGCAGCATCGTTGCTCAGCATGAACGTTTCGTCCATGAATATCGAGATGATTGCATCGCAACAGACGGCGCAATTTCGACGCGTTATTGATATAGGTAGTCGATATATGTGTAGGTACGTTGGCTCGGGCAAGACGACTCGCGCCGAGATCGAGTTATTCGCCCGAAGAGGCAGCCCTCGTTATCCGATTATACGATTTATTTTACGAGTATACACGACCGACGGGCGGAAGTGTAGAACCGCGGGGGTAGGCGGCGGGATCCAAGTGGATAATGGCAGAATAGATATAGGGTGAATGCACCGGGTGATGCATTCAGTCAATGGGCAAGTATGCGTATTACGTGTTCGGCGCCGACGGTTGGATGTTTACTCCGGATCATCATTTTTTATTAGATTTCGCGACTTCTTCAAACGCGAATGTCTGCATTAATTCATTCACGTATATATTTTAAACGGATCTCGGCGACATGATCTGCGGTGGTTATCCATTAAACTGCGGTATCGCAAGAGAATCTCGTTTAAACTAATACGCAAAAATCATCCGGTTTAGCAGCTTCATCCGCGACGTTGAACTCGACACGTTTTAACGAATAATACTCGGACGATGCGCGAGATATCGTTTTCACATAATAATATACACAAGAATCAATTATTATTTAATCTAATTTATTATTGTACATATTGAATACAAAAACGCACGTATTTGTAATGTGCATAGCGAGTTGTTCAGAAGAAAACATCTCGTTACTTCTTCTTGAGTTGTCAGTTCGACGCGCGTTTATTTAAACGAGTATAGTAGTTCAGTATAAAGTGATCTGTCATTGCAATGAATAACAAAATAACTGACCTTCCTCACATCAGTTTTATGATTTCGTCACGAAATATTGAAATGTCATACACATCATGATAATTTTTGTGCCTTAAGAGAAAAATGGACCTGTATTTCCTGTTTCGTTTTCAGGCTCAGTAATGTTAAATTGCAATTAGTGGCTTTTGAGTTTAGGATGGATGGTGACGTATAGTCATTGTATAGTCATGCTTTAGTGGATAAAATGTGACGTACAAAGCATTAAAAAGAAGCAGGATATTCGGTAATAAACACATTTGGCGAACAAAATCGGGATATTTTTAAGATGTCTTTAAGGGGGCTATAGGCAGTCAGATTTGTCGAAAATAAAGCTTTTTTGGAGGAAAATTTATTACAAAGCAAAGAAATGAATTGAAACCAAAACTTATTTTTTAACACAATGTTTATTTAGAATTATAAACTATAACAAAACAATTTTTTTAGTTGAAAATAAAAGAAGCTGATCAAAGAGGATTTTTTAAAAAGTGTTTCTGTTTTGCAGCAATAACTCAAATACAGAGACTCAAATCGACTTGAAAAAAAATTGAGCATGTTCAAAATATATGGTATAATTTGAATGAACCTCTAAAAAGTCTGTGCAAATTCAAGTTCTTAAGAAGAAAAATCAAACAGCTTTTTTTTCGTTTATTCATGTAAAACGAGAAGAAAATAAGCAACAAAGAAAAACGCTTTAAAAATTTTTAATGCATATTTTTAACTAAAAAATTGTTTTGTTATAGTTTATGATCCTAGTAAACATTGTGTTAAAGGACAAGTTTTGGTTTTAATTCATTTCTTTGTAATAAATTCCCTAAAAAGCTTCATTTTCGACAAATCTGACACTGCCTAGCGCTTAGTCTAGTCCCCTTAAGACGTCTTATGCCCGGATTTCGGAAATGGTACTGTGTTCTAGAAGACATACTCCGTTAGAGATAGAAATAATTTTGACTAAGTTTTTTCTAATTTCTCGTACTTCTTTGCATTATAAAATCTGTATAACTGTGCCTCAAATCAATATTCCATTAAAGCGGAGACTAAGATTAGTCTTTACATATAAACAGTAAGATTTTGTTTTTATACACAGTTTATACACAGTACACAACATAAATCACACGTCCCAAATCACGGTTTGTTCAAATTTTTGTGTTAATTTAACATAATATGGATGTGTTAAATGGTAACACCGATACTATGTTAATATTTCAACAGAAAATAAATGTAATTTTGATCGTAATTTTAAGTTCATTATGTGTACAATTAACATAACTTTTATGTTAAATCTTATGTTGAATTATCCTCACTTCTGTTATAGAGTAAAATCAACAACTTTTTCTGCAAATTTTAACACATTCAATAAATACGTTCAAATTGTGTTACTTTAACATAGTTTTTACATTATTTTAATAATTTTACATCATATGTTTGTTAAGTTCAATTAACATAGCAGACGTATGTTAAATCTTAAATCTACACATGTATGTGCTGATTATTTTACACAAAAACTTTAACCAGCAGATTTTTTCACAAAAGTACAAAAATTTTCCAACAGTGTAACTCTGACGCGCAGCATCATCTCGTCAAAATTTATTTCTATCAAAAACCATGCACCCATCTTTAGAGAAGAAAATTATTGCAACTTTCGAATATCGGCATATTCATTACCGAATATCCTGTATCATGTAAGGCCGCGAAGGAAATGCGAAGGAAGCGCATCCGGGCGGAAGAAACCTTAAGAAAATTTCGGGCTCGCTGAAGGAGGGTCTATACACAGGTTTCGCATACGTTGCGGCACGCTCGATTACAATGGTGGATACGGTCGGTGTCTCGTTCCGTAAGGGCACACCACAATGAAGAGTAACCCAAGTCTGCGTCACGAGACGGCAGATGGACCGTGTCTTCGTCCCGTTCATGGTGTAGGATTACCTTCGCGCTTCGGGATTTTCGATTCACCCGTATATTCGGATCTCGAGAGTTTCGCGAGAAAAAAGAAATTTGATGTGCCAACCTCTCGGGAATTCGATCGTCGAAACACGCCAGGCTGATAAGAGTCTTTGCCGCTCTAATGGAATGGCCGGGCGAAGCTCCGCTCGCCTCAATTTACGCGGCGCCGCGATAAGAAACGTCACCAAAACGACGCGAATGAAAAATGATATTGTGCACAGTGGCCAATACCAGGCGATTCGCGTGTCTTTCTTTCATGATTTCAAGCGCGATATACCCCTCGTAATAATAATGATTTTGCTATACTTGTTAGAGACGAATGTGAATAGAATACGTTTATTGCAATAGGATAACTTGCATGTATAAGCGCCAATTGCAATAGAATATATTTGACCATTCGACTAACTAACGAAGATAAATGCTGCAAAATTGAGAATCAAGCTAGTTATCTTTCGATGAAGTGAGTGTGCGTAAAAGAGATTCCTTAAATCAATTTTGCTAAATAAGATAAACGTAAATACGTGAAGCTAGATTCTGTGTTCGTTGCATTTGATGTGTGTGAGACGCATCTTGACCCAAGTTCGCAGCTCTGCGTCCGGAGGTATGGCACGATTGTGAAAGTGGAGTTCTGGGTTAATTCACTTTCGCACTTATATCGTCAGCGCGCGTTGATACATGGCAAGATTCAATAACGCGTCGGGTCTCGTGTGTGACAAATCGCGCCGTTACGAGCCGTCGCCAACGTCGCTGACGGATACGAACTTTAATCAATTAGGGACGCCCGTTCGGCTAACTCAATTATCTGTTCCTGGTAATTTATTGGATTATTAGGTACTTACTGGGCCGATATCCCGATATCTTAACTTATCGATTTTTGATTGACGGATTAAAGGGCTACGTTTCCCGCTTCTCTGCGACGTGTAATTCGCGACGTCGCTTAAATAAGACTAATCTTAATTGCCTGATGACAAAACGATTTCTATTTCTATAACGGATGATTTATAACACTGTGACTAAATAATTACACTACTTCTTCTTCGTTTACACAGATGCTCCGGTCTTTACGTGTTTTTACAGATGTTAGTGAAATCTACGATTCCTGCGGAGGAGATCACTCTGGAGATTATTTAGAATTACTTATACTGACAATGTAAATATGTGCAGATTAAATAAATCTTTCTTTTTATTATTTATGGTACGTAATTACTTACTCATTACGAGAAACGACTGGAATGCAAATAAGATGCAAATTTTTGATATGCTATATTTCTTATGAAATATTTTTCCTGAATGTTTTGTAAAATAGAAGCAGTTTTTTCTATAATAGACGTTGCTGCGTTGATTAGATACAGAAAATTTAAATTTTTTAATTATTAATTATATCTATTATTCGAAAGTATAGAATGTATAATTGGATTTAAATCTTTTTTCTCGGAATCCATTTTACAACATGAATCTTTAGATTCTTTACGGTTTCTCATATAATATAATTTTATAGATATTATTAGCTATAATACTAACTTTTCAAATTCCGCGAGTTTTTTTTTCATCGTTTTGTTGTCTTTAACTTTTCTTATAATTTTCTTGTACTTATCCTGTACTTATAACGTTTACTTGAATAAAATAACAATTAAGAAATTTGCTGATCAAATGTGTAGATAAAATTTCGTAATCTCCTTTGCTTGCGTGTAATAAAAGTTTCGAATTTTTCAAAGTTGAGAGAAGTTACGTTAGAGAACACGTGCGAGTTCACGTGTGGATATGTCACACGATGTGGATATTTCTTGAATTTGTACTTCATATCGCGCTTATGTTCATAAATGAAAGATTTGTCGGATGTCGCACAACGTAATGTTTGCATAAACTGAAGAAACGTTCATGTCCCTGGACTTATTTCGGTAGCTTCTCTGTCACTGATGATTTTTATTGCTATAATACTGCGTTGATTGCGCAGCTGTATTTACAAATTACACTTACTAGAATAAAAATAAATTACACAATTATGAAGAAAGTTCAATATGTACCTCGAAACTCAATAAAATTCAAATTTCTAGTAAATGATAACAAGTTTGATATAGGATGCAAGTTTCAATAAAATGATCAGGAATTAGTTCTTATTAGAAGTAAAATATATTTTTGAAATCCAATATTAAGAGTGCATTATATTGCATTGTACAAATTATGAAATCGTAAATAGTGATTCCGGACAAAATAAAAATGATTAACAATGATACTTTTATGTATAACATGTTATGTATAACAATGATACTTTTATGTATAACATTTTAATATAATTATTTCAATATGGAATAAAATTCTCAATGTGAAATTATGTAAAATTACAAAGAAATATTATGCTCAAAATTAATTAATTAAAAATACTGCGCTAGAATTTAGAATAAACTGGATTTTACATTAAATATTTCTTTTTGAAATATTTTTCCGAAGGCAGCTTGTACAAACTATATTACTAACACTTTGCATTATGTGCGTTGATAATTAATGATTACACGTACACCAATTATCATGTTAACACAGCGTAAATCCTTTTTTGTGACTTTGTAGTAAACGGCCACTGGATAGTTTCAAATTACTGCTGAAATAAGATTATCTTTTTCAAGGTACTTAAACAACATATTTTTTGCCTTATCATTCTTCTTTCTTTCGATGATTGATTAATCATTGCTGACATCGCGCACTCTATACGTGCGCATTCAACGGTTCAGCAAGCTTTCTAATACATATCTGAATTATTAATGATATTCTATAAGTAGAAATTCATTTAGTTAAAATATGTAAATAATCAAGAACAATGATAGTTTTTTTGGGAATATCGTCGTCCGCGTAAATACATCAAACGCGCACACACGCTTATACGTGGAAGATATTGTGATTTATCGATTTTCTGACGCACAAGAAGGTCATTGCTATCATATATAAACATGTATGTATGTGTGATTTCTAATACTCATCCATTAAAATTAGTAAATCCTGTTTTTGTTGCGTTTTTCATTAGAAATTTTTGCATAGATAATAAATCAGGAATTTTATGTATTTGCAATGTAAAAATTACTTCTTTTTTATTTAAAAAATAAAAATGATTACGCGTACGATTTCTGTAGAATAAGCCATGATGTGAGAACCAATGGAACGTCTTAGACATTTATAAAATAATTAATAAACATTAAACAATTAATAAACAATATACATTAAACAATTAGAGTAAACATAAACATTAAACAATTAATGACAATAAAAAACGCTCTTTTTTTAAAAGAATTAATGACAATTAATGACAATAAAAAACAATCTTTTTTTAAAAAAAATATAAAATAGCGTCTAATGAAATATAATTAGTATTAGGAAAGATAGACTTCGAATTCGATCGCAGGATTCACGAGGACGAATAAGCCAATGCCAATGGTACAATGAACTCGCCGGGACATAGCGAATTTGGGTTAATTCGGAGTTTATGCATGCTTGAAAGAGAAAGAGAAAGACATGCCTTCTTCTGGATATCGATCGTTACGATCGTCGCTCGCGACAAATCGGACACCGCTCGTACGGTATCCCGCGATTCGGAAGGCGGCACGTGATCTGTCTGGGCAGGTGGAAGGACATCGTACGTGGTGGCCGATACAGCGATCGCGGCGACGATCAGGAAACCTGCATGGATGACCAGGAGAGGAAGCGACGAAGCTGTATCGCGCCCTGTTCCTTGGCAGTTGCGCGCGAACCATCGAGTGGAGCGGAGCGGAGCGCTTTCGTTGCCGATGGTGATCCTGTTTTCCGATCGGCGTTCGATGGTACGAAGTGTCGTGGGATAGAAGAGCAAACACGAGTTCGACCACGAGTCTGAGAGATACCTATCGTGTGAGTTTAGCGTTCGGTTTCAGGCGAAAACAAAGTCCACAATATTGATCGGTTTT
The DNA here is from genome assembly GCA_030770255.1 of Temnothorax ravouxi. NCBI lineage: Eukaryota > Metazoa > Arthropoda > Insecta > Hymenoptera > Formicidae > Temnothorax > Temnothorax ravouxi. The sequence continues at coordinate 28,206 of JASTWP010001616.1, forward strand.
ACCGGCGTATATAATACGACGCGAAAAACTTAGGACTCGTTTTCCAGTTTACGTTGACAAACATATAAACAATCTTGCGATAGAACCTCGGTGTCGTTGTAATTGTGTGTATAAATCTGTAGCGTAATTAATGAAAAATATACGTATATCATTGAACCATCCAAGATCCTGTCTCATGTTAAAACTTAGCACGCATGTCCAAAATCGACATAAGACGTTTTATGTTCCCCCTGTCTGGGAAGTTAATGCTTTCTGATATTGATTTATCTATTGTGTTATTTTCATCATTTTCATCAAGTCATTTTCAATAAAGTATTATTCCATCTTATAAGAAAAAGACATAATGTCGTTCAGCGAGTGCAGGGATTAAACAATATATTAAATTTATTCCAATTGATTACCAATTTCTGTCTATTCCTTAATAGCGGGAAGAGGTGTTTCTTGAATATGAATAAATAAATGCGTATTATTCTTTAAAATAACTTAGATAACTTTGAATAACTTTGAGTAAAATTATATCGGTAAAACGTAACGAGAGGATGCGTACAAAGAAACAATAAAGGAGTCGTCCTCTTATGTAAGAGTCTTTTATAATACGCGACAATAATGGGACTCGAAGTCCAGGAAATCTGCAATCTTTTCTGTCCTAGGAGCATAAACGTGGTAGATAAATCTCGTCATTAGCAACACGATGCGTCGGCATGATGCTTGCCGACGCGACGGATAGGTACATACGTCGAGGAAACTGCGATGCCATCGCAGACTTCTCAAACGTGCTTTACGTTCCTTTTACGACGTGAAATCAGGCACGACTGATTGCTTTGCGGGCGTTTGCAAACGCGGAAATACAGGTGGAACGTGGAACAAATAATTCATCAGTGAAATGGAAAATGCCTGCAAATGGAAAACGCGTGGCTAAACAGTGTGTTTGATTTGTGATATTAAGTGTTTGCTAAGTTCAGTGCAGCGTTTCTTCATTTAAATACAAGGCAGAGCGCATAAGAATTTAGTTCATCTTGCGTAATTACGACGAAAGTAGACACATCATTTAGTATGTATTGTTTAAATAATTGAATGATTTATGCAGTGTTGTATTTGAGTTGCATAATTATTTTTTATAGATTTAAGAGTTGTTACAATATTCTTTTATGTATACGTCTAAAGCAATAAATAACTGATACAATCCTGTATAAATCGTTATTTATTAGAATATATTTTTATTGTAATACAGAAATAATAATATATACTTAAGTAATAAATTCAGAAATATTTTTTATTATTATTGTTAATTGTTGTATTTTTTAACATTTAACATATAATTAAAATATAGTATAAGTATATTAACGTGTAAATCTTTTATTTCTGTAAATATAAATTACAATTCTGTTCTGACAAGATACGTGTCTTTTATTTAGCATTAACAATACTTAATATTAAGGTATAATCAAACGTTTTTATAAGAAAATTGTTTACCAATTTCACTTTATTTATGCGACTGGTTCATATAACAACTATCTGTAATTCAAATTACATTGTTGTCACGGTCAGTGTACGTTGGATTGTGTTGTAATTGTTGCAAGATTATTTCACGAGAGATCGTCGGTGCGCAAGAACATTATATATCAATTCAGGCACGCCATTCGCGTTTCCTTGACACGCTCACTCGAACTGTTTGGAACGTGAAATTACTTTCAATGATCAGTTGCCTTCACCCGGTTTACGCGGAACAAAAAGTTTTCTCGATATAAATCTTAATAAAATTATTATATTTATTTTAATGCGTTCGACTGACAATTTTGTTAATTAGAAGTCAAATATTTCTATATAATTTCATGATTTAAACGATTCAAACAATATGTTTGTATAAAACGTCCAGTTAAAGTGTTAAATGGTTTTATTACTGATTTTACTTTCCTTGTATTTATTCTATATATTTGTAAATAAATACGTGACAAATAGACAATGTTTTTTTTAATGTAAAACGGATATTTGTATTTGATAAAGAAATTACATATTTTTCTGTATTAATATTAGAAAAATGTTAAATAAATATTTGAGTAACATTTTATGTAAACGACTTTTGTAGATAGTTAAAATATAGATATTTTAAAAAAATGGGTAAAAAAAAATAAAGTTAAAGTTATAAAGTTTAAATGAGTATATCCTCTTTCGTGTTGTTAGGTAAGAAAGTATCGCTGGGCATATACATATATCGTTTCAACAACAATCATACGATGTATCGTTATCTTTGCAAATTTTTCGACTTTTGCTTGTTATTTTGCACGCTGATTTTACTGTAAAAGATACTAAATATCTACATTTAAATGTTTTTTTTTCTTTATTCTTTCTTTTTCTTCATGTCTAGTTGTCGACATAAGCAATAATAGATCTGTTCATATATATAGATTTAAAGTGACTGAATTTTCCTGTTACCATCACATTTGCAGACTTCTATATTTATATCTGTACACACAAACTATTCACATCAGGTAAAGCGCGTGCGACCTTCTATAATATAATAGCAGTTATATTTGTAATTTTTCTACATAAGAAATAAAGGCTAATCATCAATTTTATACATTACATATTTTATATTTTGCGGAAACTTTACAATCCTTTTAATATTAATAATTTTAATAACAAAATTTTAATAATAGAAACTTTGACTATTTTAAAGACAATTCTTCCTTTTTCGAAAAAAAATTATTATTAGGCCTTTCTACTTTAAGTGTCGTAACAAAAAAATAACATCGCAAAATAAGATTACAAAAGTAAATAGATTTTAAAAAGTTGCAGTGAGAATTGCATGGTGATATAATTGCATTATAAGATATATTAAAATTACTCTAATGCAATTATATATTTATAAATAAAAAGATGCGAGATAGCATAAGAATCAAATAGATCGATGACGTGAGTCTATAGTTAAAGAAAAATAATGTTAATTCATTTATAAACTATGCTAAGCAACAATTAACATAAATTAAAGGAGCGGTAAAACTGAAAAGTGCGCATGTGTGTTTTTTTTCTTGCCAGGCTCACGCATGATATGACTCAGTCTCGTGAGGCTCTGGCGATGATGGATGCGCATACAACCACGTTCGGACGTAAAAGAGGCTGCACGATTTCCCGATGCGGCGCCTTCCTTCTGGGCGCATTTTTTCTAATCAGTTTGGTCGTCACCGGTTTATTAGTGTACCATTTTGCACCTTGCCTCGAGGAGAAACAAGTTCAGCCGTGCACGAGCTCTGATGGCGATTCGCTCTTGCAGACTGGGAGAAGTTTCCCGACGATGCCAACGAAGAAGAAATTAGATGTCAGATTACCAAAGACTGTCGTGCCCGATTTGTACGAATTAAGGCTGACACCCTTCATATGGGAGGGCAATTTTACTTTTCATGGCGAGGTAATAATGCTTTATAATACATATTTTTTAATAATAGTGATATATTAATTTAATAATATATTTTAATTAATGTACAATAATACATTGTAATAAATAAAAAGTTTTCTCTTTACAAATGAATTTTGGATGCACATTTTAAACGAATTGCATGCGATGATTAATTATGTTGCGTGTTTTGCTGTTCTATCAGATCTTATCAAAATATAATTTTTTAGAATTTGTAGAGTAATATTTTCTCAACCTATAGAGAGAGATTATTTTCATTATAACTTATTATTTCGTTATTTAGACGTTTATTTCGAAAAATATACATTAACTTAATATTTTACGTTTGCTGATTGACTGTCGTACTTAAGCACTCCCCAAAATATTTTGTTCCTTTTTTTTGACATTGTATAAGATATTTTTCTTCACTACTTCAAATTATTGCCACACAAACCGGTTTGACTACCTTATGAACATCTACTTTCTAGTGAGAATTGAAAGCGTAATGTTTTTCTACGTACTTAATTCTCAATTCTATACGTAAGCTATTACTGCCGTCACGAAGAGAGACACGCCTATACTCCGTTCAACGACAGATCATGGTTGATCAAACACAAATAACGATAGGGCACAGACCCGCAACAAGTGTTCGCGTTAAATTATTTTTATTTTTAATAGTGTGTTAAACAATATCTATTAAAAATAAAAATAATTTAACGCTAACACCTCGTTGCGGCTCTGTGCTTTATCGTTATTTATGTTTAATTAATCATGATCTCTCGTTGGACGGAGTATATAACGTACGATTGATGCAACCGTTCACTTTCATATGTTAGACTCATGGGGACTATATTAGGCTTAGGCAAATCACGTGTGTCCAGATCTCAACTCTGTCAAGTTTCGTTTTTCATTCTTTTACTTTCTTACCAGCTGTTTGTTCTAGCTCGCAATGATTTTTCGAATTGCGTTTGGAGGAAAAAATATAAATGTGTAGGATTTCTCTTTAGACCTCGTGGATTAAAAAAAACTCTATTCGGTTATATTAAAAAAATTTTTAGTTTTGTAGAATTCCGTATACAATTTTGAAATATCTTTGAGCACTATAATGAGATAATTAGAAATTTCACATATAATTAAAATTACGGTATTCAAGTTTTATGGCATTTGATGAAATTCAACGTCAAATTATTAATTCTTTTTATATAACGCTGCCTTATAAAAACAGAAATATTTTCAATTTGTTTAGGTCAAAATTTTGGTAAACGTGACAAAAGATACGAACAATGTTACGTTGCACGCTGTCGACATGAAGATCGACGAGGGCTTTACAAGTATCAGGGAGTTGTCGGTTAAGAGCAACAAGACTAAGGTAATCGAGATCGTGGAGCAGAGAAACGACACCGACAGGCAATTTCACGTGATTAGAACATCGAACACGTTGAAGAAAGGCAAGCAATACGTCGTGCATCTCAAGTTCATTGGCCATCTAAACGACTATCTGCAGGGTTTCTACAGGAGCTCATATACGGTCGGCAATCAGACGAGGTAAACGATGTCGCAACGAAACTTTGTGGCCGGTGTGGATTCAGACTTGTTCCTTTGTGCTTCATTTGTTATAAGATTAAATATACCATTTAATCTTAGTGTATTCTGATATAAAGCTGTTTTATTGATTGTTCAATCAATTGCTCATGTGTCCATCTAAAGTCTAAAACCTGAAACTTCAACCTACGGAACAACTATTTAGAAGACAAAAAAGCATAGCTCTCTGTATTGTAACATAAAAACATTTGAAACGTCGAAAGACAAATTTAAATTCATTTTCTAAAAAGAAAGAAAGAGAGAAGTTGTTATTATATATGTATATATAATTTTATTTCGTTAACTCCATTGACTTCTAGCATTGTCTTATACTCGGGCTTATCACCGCAAAGTGTTTTGATTGCCGAATAGAGCGCGTGATTATCCTTTGAATAGTCTTGTTGCGGTCGCGTGCTTGGCTTACGTACATACAGATTCAAACAAGGACTCCTGCGTCGACTGTTTGCTAAAGGTACTTATCGGGCTTCTGCATTATAGATGGATTGCCACGACTCAGTTTCAACCGACGGATGCGCGCCGTGCTTTCCCATGTTTCGACGAACCGGCTTTGAAAGCCAAATTCCAAATCAACATAGCACGTCCCAGGAACATGACGTCTATCTCGAATATGCCCAGAAAAGGGGAACCGATGCCAGTGTGAGTAATTGTAAATTGTATGTCATACCTACTTTCACGTTGGCGCCGTTGCGTCGTTTCGTATATCTGGTTCGTATCTTCTGGAGTAATTTCCGGGATTACAAAATCAATTTTGTGATTCAACTGAATGGATTTCTCTTTACAATATAGATTTTTGTTTAGCGCAAAGTATTTAAAACGTAAAATTTGACGTAATTAAAATAATAATCATTCAAATACTGCACAAAGAAAGCTAATGTATATTCCATTGTGGCGATTTGGCATTGACCAAGTCCATTTTAAAAATATTGTTTCTACTGTTTAAATAAAAAAGAGTTGATGAAAATAATAATAATGTAATAATATAAAATAATTTATAACGTATTTAACGTGCAATATTTCTCGATCCTAAAATATTGACTTTTAGGAAAAATTATTTAAATAAGTGTTGTAGAGTTTTCAGGAGTTTTATATAAGGAGCATTCTCTTTTGCTTCCTCATAGAGGAAGCTTTGTTTTCGTTAAAAAAAAAATTTTTTTTTGTTTTTCTAAACGTGTTCAGAATGTTCTAAAACGTCGAAAAATTGAAATTTTAAAAAATGTCTGTATGTATGTATGCACGGAGAGAATTTTTTGTTATATTTTACCCTTAAATTCACTACAAACTTGGGACAACTTGGCAACCAAGGGATTTTTAAAATATACAAAAGACATTTTACGAACAACGTGATAAAAATTACCATGCAGATTGGTAAATATTGAAAAATTATTGAAATTTCTTATATATATTTTAGTAAAATTAATCAAATATATTTTATATTTTAATAAAATAGATATTAATATTTCTTATTATGGTGGATATTAATCAGAATAGCTCACATAAAATTCTTGGTGGTACATGTTGTCCCACAACTACCGTGATTTCAGGGTAAATTTTAAGAGAAAATTCTCTCCGTGTGTGTGTGTGTATGTGTGTGTGTATGTGCCAAATTTACCGAAATTTCTATAACTCCAGAACTAATCAAGCAAATCTTAACGAATTATATATGAAATAGGGGTAGAAAAAACTGAAGAATATAATAGAATTAATAAAAATTACTAATAATTAAGGGGGTTTTTTTTTAAATAAAATTTTAAATTTTTGCAGAATTGTTTGTTTATGCTTTAACTTCCGCAAATTTGGAGATATCGATCTATTTCCAATTTTATTATATTTTTCAGTCTTTTCTACCCCAATTTCATATATAATTCTTTAACATTTGGTTGATTAGATTCAGCTTTATATGCGGTTAAAGGTCCATAATTTTGATTGCTTCCTCTATGAGAAAGCCAAAATAAATAAATATAAATAATTATGGCTTAAAATAGAGGAAGCAATGCAGGTTTCTACTTGCTTACTTAAAATATATGAGGAAGGGCGCAATGTACAAATTTCTACTTGCACCCTGTTTTATTTTGTTATAATTAGGCCCGGTTTAGACACATACGTGTGGGATCATTATGAGCGTTCGGTACCGATGTCTACGTATTTGGTAGCCTTCATAGTTTCCGACTTTGATGTACGGAAATCAGAAGATGGTAACTTTAGAGTTTGGGCGCGCCACGATGCCATTAATCAATCACAATATAGCTTGAATATTGGGCCGAAAGTACTCAGATACTACGAGGACTATTTCAAAATTAAATTCCCTTTACCAAAAATGGATATGGTCGCGTTACCTGACTTCTCCGCCGGTGCCATGGAAAATTGGGGATTGATAACATATAGGTAAGGATATCATGTGCGCATTGACGATTAATAATGATACAGTTTAGTTATATTCTTATAGAAGTTTTAAGTCAAAATTTTGGTTTTTAAAAATGGGGTGCGATATTAGGCACAGTTTTCCTATACTATTTTGTTGGTTGTGTATAAACATGTCTGTTTAACACTGAAATGGTTATCCTGATTATTTCTATTTTTTACTTTAACATTATTTAATAAAATTACAGAGACGGATTTCTTTGCAAGTAAGCTTTTCATAATATAGGAACTATTAATCAATATTTGCGATTAATCTAAACATTAAAGCAATTTTATTAAATCTATCTATTTTGCTATTTGTTGATTTGACTTAAGCTTGGAAAGACACACCTCGTTTATATACAAGAGTATTATTTAAAACATGGTACTTAAAATGTCAGAAAATTCTTTGAAGTGTAGTTGATACCGGTATTGTTATAATTTACGTTACGTAAAGCTAAAAACACACATTAATAATTTTATAGATATGGAAATAATCAATTTGTTATTTTGTCGATTTAGAGAGACAGCAATGTTGTATCAGGAAGGTATATCGACCAGTGGTAGCAAGCAGCGGGTAGCCGTCGTGGTATCTCATGAGCTTGCGCATCAATGGTTTGGAAACTTGGTCACTCCAAGTTGGTGGACGGATCTTTGGTTGAATGAGGGTTTCGCTAGTTATATGGAATATATTGGCATGGATGCGGTAAGCCGTTTTTATAACTGATACAGGAGTTACATATCGCACGTATTGTCAAAATTGCTATTATCCTAGTAAATACAATGTCCCAAATCGGGATATATAATGTCTTAATGGTGTTTTTAAGACGTCATATATTCCGATTTGGGACATGCGTGCTGTCTGAAATAACCCTGGTGTTGACAAATCGGCAATTTAGGAAATTGATTTAGAAAATGTTAAATGTTTTGAATATATTTTATGTATCTATTATATTGTAATGTGAATATTCTTGAAACATGCAGGTGGAACCGACGTGGAAAGCATTGGAACAATTCGTCGTTCACGATCTTCAAAATGTATTCAGTTTAGACGCTTTGGAATCTTCCCATCCTATATCCATTGAGGTCGGCCATCCGGATGAAATCGGTGAAATCTTTGACAAGATTTCTTATGGAAAAGGTACTTTGCGATTTATGTAAATTATGACGATCCTAAACAAATTTAATGTACTATATCCATATTGAAATTGCTCAGGTGCTTCTATAATAAGAATGATGGACCATTTCCTCACGACAGACGTTTTTAAGAAGGGTCTAACTAATTATTTGAATGGAAAGTGAGTAAAAGTTATTTAATATTCTAAACTTGCACTTATTTCTATGTAAAGCGATTTAAAATTAATAATATAATATACTTTAACATTTTTACGTAATTATAAATATAAATAAAATGTTTTAAACAAATTTTTATATAATGCAAAAATAATTGATGGTATTTCTGTATATCCATCAGAGCCTATCAAAGTGCGGAGCAAAATGATTTGTGGCACGCTTTGACCAAACAAGCTCACAAAGATAAGGTACTTGACTCAAGCGTAACCGTTAAAGAAATAATGGATACTTGGACTCTGCAAACCGGCTTTCCTGTAGTTACTGTTTCACGTAACTACAACAACAATAGTATTACGCTGACACAGGTATGCCGACAGTCACAAATTAAATAATAATTGAATAAAATGCCGCTTATTAAATAACAATTTAATAAGTAGAAGCCAGCATGTCTGGATTCACATACAGTTCCACTTGATATTTTTTCTATTACGCAGATATTATTTCGTCACAAAAAATATAAAATATATAATATTACATTATAGCGAATAATAAATGGACTAACGAATTATTTATGCTTTAAGTAATAATTGCATTTATACTCATCGTCTTTCGTAGGAACGTTTCCTGCTTCGTAATAGCGGCACGACGATCACATCTGAGTCGGAACCATTATGGTGGGTACCTATCACTTATACGAGCAAGAAGCAATTAAACTTCAATAACACTCGACCTACGAAATGGATGAAAGCGGAACGCTCGGTCATCCTTAACGATTTGGATGTAAGCCCGTCTCAGTGGGTACTTTTCAACGTGCAAGAAACTGGTAATTATATTCTGATAAAAATATTCATAAAAAAGAACTATATTTCTCTGAGATAAAAATAAAAAATACTTTTATAATGCGTAATTCATTATTTATCTCTATAGTTTCTTTCGAGAACATTAATTGTTAAATAATTTTGATTAACTTTATTAATGTTTCTGTAAACTTTTTCTAGATCTATTATAGAAATATATTGAATAAATGTTTTAAAAGGTGATAGATCTAAGTATTTGTTATGTTTTGATATATTATGAGAATATAAATACAACGTTAAATGATATAAAGTGTGTTTCCGTAACAGGGTACTATAGAGTGAACTATGATAGAGCAAACTGGCAAATGATAATCAAACAATTAAATGAGCAAAATTTCAAAGATATCTCGACGATTAATCGAGCGCAATTGATCGACGACGCTCTTAACTTGGCTAAAGCTGGAAAGCTTGACTATACTATCGCTTTTGATGTCACGTCTTACTTGGCCCACGAAATCGAGTATTTGCCTTGGAAAGCAGCTTTCAATGCTATGGATTATCTCAACGATATGTTAATCAAGACCCAAGGTTACGACAAATTCAGAGTATGTATAAGCACCACTAATAGATATTTGTAAGAAGTATCAATAAGTACTTATACTTACAATTAAATGTTTAATATCAATGATATTAGCATGGAATATATATTTAATAATACATGATACTTTATTATTTTAATCTTTAATATTTTTTAGTTGTACATATTGAAACTGCTCGATAATGTATACAAGCAAGTCGGTTTCATTGACAAAGTGGGAGATCCTCAGCTGACAGTTTTCACCCGAATTGACGTTTTAAATTGGGCGTGCAACTTCGATCATGAGAATTGCGTTACAAACGCCGTGCAACAATTTAAGAATTGGCGTAACACTCCTAACCCAGACGTCAACAATCCGTAAGTGGGAATATCATATCATATCATTTAAGATGAGATTATTTATTGATACACTGTTGCGTTCTTTGATGAATAGGATGACCGCAGTGATCAGGTCGCATGATTCATGTTGCCAGCGTTAGACATATTAATCGCTGTGTTCTAAATTCTTTGTTACTTTTAAAGAATAATTAATAAAATTGTTTACTTGTACTTTCTTAACTGATAAAAAAAACTTGCGTTTTAGAATTTCGCCGAATTTGAAGAGCGTGGTTTACTGCACGGCCATTCGAGTGGGTGGACAAAGCGAATGGGAATTTGCTTGGCAGCGATACCGAGGAACCAACGTAGGATCGGAGAAGGATCTGCTCTTGCAGGCATTAGCATGCACAAGAGAGATATGGCTGTTAAATCAATTTTTAGATTGGGCCATTACGGAAAATTCGGGAATCAGGAAGCAAGATGCCACCCGAGTTTTCGGATCGGTCGCCAACAATATAGTCGGACAACCACTCACGTTTGATTACTTTAGAAATAAATGGGCGCATCTCAGAGAATAGTAAGCTGTCAATCCTTTATTCTTATATTCTTATGTTTGTATATCTTATATTCGTATGCTTCTATCATGGAAAGCTTCCTTAGGAAACATCATTAATTATAGAAACATTAATTAATCTTGTGTAGTTAGGAAGCAGATCGGAGATTTTTATTATCATAATTTTAATTACTATGGATCTTTGTTGTAGAATTATATTTTCCTAACGCGAACGTGAAATGGGCCACTTTTCGCGGTTGTTTTGAGTGAGCAAAACGATCCATTTCGCATCGATGACGTAAGCGTTGAGAAATTGAGCAATTTCTTAACTGTGGAGAAATGAAATTGTAAAACAAGCGCGAAAAGCGGCCTGTTTCACGCTTTTGTTAGGAAAAATAGTATGAATAACTCGTGGGAAGAGTGATCGAGCCCATTCAGAATCGACCACTTTTCCCACTAGTTGTACAATATACTATTTACTGTGAAAATTTGATATAACATAAACCTTTTATTATTTTCTTTATTATTTAGTTTTGGAACGTCGCTATCAACTGTCAATAACATCGTAAAGTCAGCAACAAGAGGAATGAGTACAAGATACGAATTGAAAGACGTAAGTTGAGAAGTAATAGTATGAATATATTTTTGAGATAATTTAAAACAAACTTAAAAATAAAACATTTAAATAGAAAACATTATGCAAATGTTAAGTTCTTCTTGGCAAATTCGACAAATAAATAAAAATATGTAATCAATTTTCTCAAAAATCTCGTTATACTCTTTCAAAAGATAATTCTGCAACATATTTACTTTTCATGTTACTTTTTTAGCTGGTAGAGTTTGCAAAGGAACATCTGGACGAACTTGGTACAGCAACGCGAACCATACAGCAAGCGGTAGAGCGTGCGGAATCCAACATACGATGGATTGACAACAATCATGCGACGATTCGCGATTGGTTACAGAGAAACACCGCGTAATTGTCGATACTGATAGAAAATTATTTGGCTCTCCTTGCGGTGAATCGCGAGTGCAACATACATAGTTGCTTGCGATTTTTGGGCCGAATTCATCATAGTGTCAAAGTGACGCGCAAAAATTGGTAAATGGGGCACGAGGAATAAAATTGCAAATAGTCTACTGTTGAATCGTACAAAACTATTATGTGTTTTTGTATGTATTTGTAAATATATGGCCCCTCAGCATTAATGCGATATTTATAATGCAGAGTGGAATGACGCTCACTGTATTTCATGTTCACATTCCTGATTATGCCGCTAGATTATATGGAGATATATTTCAAATGTGGGGAAAGTGATAATATTATTAATCTCTTTACAATAGATTTTACGAGTCACAATTGCTGCGCATATTACGCTGTCTGAAGAATTTTATCGTCAATCCACCGGATATCAAAGGGGCAGGAAAAAAGATTCGTGTTCAAAGTAACATTGAATATTATGAGTAGTAGCGGATTTGTTGCCACATTTTTTCAATTCTAAGGTTCTACATTTCCTCTACTAAATATTGCTGAAAATCATTTTATAACAGTACCATTATAGATAATTGTATATTAGGTCAAAATAATTAGTAAGTAATAATTGATACAAATACTCGTGTATAATATTAATCGCGTTTTCAGCAGCTATTATAAAACATTGAATTTAATGAATGTTGAAAATAACTAAATATTTTTAATCGGTCATCAATAAAGACAATAAAGAAATTTATATGTATAATATAGCAAATATATTATACATATGTTAAAAATGTTTTGCTTAAAAATCAAATATTGTCTATGTCATGAGTCAATGCTTTATATGTACTTAGAATCTTCTATTCTTAATACATAAATATCCATTATACGTATAACCAATTGCTAACTATTATGCGATAAGATTTAATTATTCATTAAAGATTTCCTGCTACTATGTGATGGTCTGTATTTTATAACAGCAGAAACCTGACAAATACAATACCGCTTTATTTTGAAAATATTGATATATGTCATATAGATATAAAATAAAATCTTATTAATTTTTTTACAAACTTTGTTGTATATCTATTTCATTCTCTATTATAACAAAAAAACAAATATTTATTTTTTTTATTATTAACTTGCGAACTTTGAAACTTTTCAAGTAAATTTTTTAACCTAAGAAGGAAAAATGATCTTCTAATTACACCAGTGCATGCAGCTATAATAAAACCAGTATAGCTATTTAGTTTTGTTATTGTTAATACAAAGCAGTTTGTCAACGTTCTTATTATCGACCCAGCTACTTTATGGTAAGTATTTTGTATTATATAAGTAAGTACTAATATATGTATGTATGTATATTGTATATAATAGCTTTAAAAGCTTTTTTTAAAACATTTAAATTTATATTGCACTAATTATTGCACAAAATAAATTATGTTATTCATGCACATATCAAGAGACACGGTAGTGTCTCGCGCCAAGTACACGCGGAGCGAGACCGCACCGTGACTCTTTTACGCGACGCGACGGGTTGCGAGTACCCGAGATGTTGAGATCTCGATAACGAGTGAACGGATCAAGTTCTATATCCAGTTACGCAGTAAAGATGAATCCAGATAGCACATACAAGTTTCAGAAATGTTTTATAAGCGTTTTTTCGAAACGTTTTATGATCGATTTCTAGAAACGTTTCTCATGAGTAAAAATGTCCATTCGAAAAACGTTTGATGGAACGTTTCTTTTCCGATAAAATAACGTTTAAAAAACTATTATAGAAACGTTTTGTTTTAATGATAAAGACATTTAAAATTCCTACTTTTCACGTCTTTTGAACGTGTTTATGACATCTTTGATACATGTGTGAGAATGTTCTAGAAGCTTTGTGCATATACCATCTATGACGTCTATTCATTTTCGAAGAAATTCCATGAACTGGTGCACATTCGTGCAATAAGTTAAAGTGAAACAAAATATACTTGTTTCACTCTAACTTAATTGCATTACTGATGTGCACCAGTTGAGAAAGTTCTTCAAAACGGAACACATAAATGTTCTTTCAATGGCCACGTTCAGCAGAACGTTTATTTTGCAACTGTTGGAAGTTTTCTAAGCTGAGATTTGTCTGATGACAAATAGATATAAAGACCGGTAGGACAAAATTAATTTAAGTAAATAAGTGGATATATGTGCATGGATAAAATGATTTATTTTGTGCAATAATAATTAGTGCAATATAAATTTAAATGTTTCAAAAAAGCTATTAAAGCTATTATATATATATATATATATATATATATATATATATATATATATATATATATATACACATATATATATATAGATAAAGCAAATTATAATTTTGAAAGAAAAAATTTAACAAATGGGTATTTTTGTTAACTGTAGAAACGTAAAAAATACGTTTCTTAAATCATGTTTTCAAAAATATTTTTGTTCAAACGTTTCTTAATGGTTCTTTACGGTTATAAAAGTATGTATACGTTCAAAAAACGTACTATATGAAACTAATATGTGCTACCTGGAGAAGTTCAGTTAAAAAGAACAGGTCTACTGTGAGTGTCCGCGGTGTTGAATTCGAGTCCGTAGGTTTGTTAAGCCCAAAGGATTGCACGGGTCCTCTCTGTGGGAATTTTTTATCCTCTACTTTTGTAACAAAGCATTTTGTATATGTTGGCATATATATTATCTGTAGAATGTAACGCGGATTTCGAGGTGAACAGCGCAGGCAGGAGGAGGAATAAAGGAGAGCACGGTGTATAAAATGCAACTAAAGCAGGTCTCGCGGTCGTTACGCAACGCGTCTTTTTGTCGAACAGCGTTTCCCGCGGTTCTGTACGCAATCCTCGTGAAAAATTGCATCCTCGCGAAACACGCCTTCGGTAGAAAATCAGGTTGTTTCCGCGGGGAACAACATTGTGAATTTAATCATCGTCGCGTACGCGATCGCGCGGCGCGTTCTCTCTCACGCGGGAAGAACATCCGCACCGCGCGAATGTGCGCGTCGGCTAATTGGCGTTTACTTTGGAAAAAAACGCCGTTTGCGTGAGGCTCGTTAAAAATCGGATAGCGCGTAATTGCAAACGGCCGTGCTATCCGTTGTTCAGCGTGTGCAATGCACGCAATACTCCACTTACTCCGCAATTTGGCTTGCAAATGCCACAAGATTAAATGCCGAGGCTCAAACGAGCGAGAAATAAGCTCTTTTGATTGCGCGATGTGACAGAACTTTTCATATATATTGTACATATTTATACATATATTTAATGTTATTATATATTATATAATTAAATATATATTTACATCAATTACAGATATGATTGTATTATGTATAATTTTCTAGTGAGATAAGCGAGATGTCCACTTGTCTAGAATTATCGTACCGAATCGGCGTCTTATCGGCGCGCGAGACAACTTTAGATCTGTATCTCGCATGATAAAAGACAAGAAATATAAAGAAAGCCAAGCCCAAGAATATATATATATATATAATATTCGATTGTGTCCGATTTCGATCGCTCGTCGAACAACCAAAGAATCACTCGTGCTTACCGATATACCACAATCGAATATTTCTGTAATTAATTGACTCTCATTCGCTAGCGCCTACGCGAAACTATCCGCTGGCCTTCTTTTAATATTGTCGTTTATCGCCTCTTATAATATCTCGCTCTCGGTTACGTTAAACATTGATCGCGAAATATATCGGCCACTCGAGAAAATAATTTCGACGACTCTGGACATTCCGTGCGTCGTAATCTTATCGAAAATCTGCATGTGCTTTCTTATCTGCACTTATACTTTTCTGCGAAACGGTTTAATTTATACTTTCTTATCTGCATTTTGTATTTTCCGAAACGGTTTCGTAATTGAAAGACCCTTGGTGCGTGATCTGGAAAAAGCTCGGCAAAAGCTGAAATTCTGCGAAATCATAGTAATATAAAGCTGAGGTCGATAAACTAACTGTGTAGTTATTGTTATGTATTTTTAATTTTATAAAACCATTTGTTTTCTCCCCTGTTGTTAACAAATAACTACACAATATATCCTCGATTTGCCTTCTGATCCGAAAAATTTAAAATATTTGCTATTTGATCCTTTACAGAGAAAAATTTTGTCGGCCCCTGACGTAGAGCAGTGAAAGGGTAATGGCAGAGAACAGTTGAATTGATCTGGATTTCGCGGAGCGCGACACGGATCGTCGATGAATTAATAAGCCGGCATAATAAGCATAATAATAACAAAAACTAAATTAGATTCATAAGTTGCGCGCCGCGTGTATGTCGATATCTTTGCAAGATACACGCTGGTTACCCTTGCAAATAAACGCGAGATAAGGAACGCACAAGAAAGTCGACGTAAAGCTCGCCAAATATTTCAGCAACGTGCGCGAACGCATTTTGCAGATATCGCGTGTTAAGCGGGGAAAAAGATCTCGCGTCTGAAAAATCCTCGTTGATGAACATGTCAATTTGCATACGCTCCGTTTTTGATAAGGCACGCTCGAATTCGCTGTTCACGAGGAGACCGGGCAATCGCGGAGATTTGTACGGCACGCTCTCGTAATTAGCGCATTTTTAGGCGATGGTGTTATAAATAGCGATATTACGCTATAAACGGGATTCGAACACGTATAATTAGGCGTGACGCGTAACAATGCGATCGTCGCGAAGAAAGATTACGTAAAATCGGCGTGCCGCTTGGCCGAAATTGTCGTCTGTCGTTGTTTACTCAACGACGCGGAATATTTTACGCATTTCGCAAGATCATAGCAAATTTTTAAACGGCATATCACTCAACATACATTGCGTATGTGTCATATACATATTGAAATTCACGAAGCATTGATAGAAAATTGACAGGTTGATTAAGCGCTTCTTAAAGCTCCTCGTTTTATATTCTGAGATAATAAGCTCTGTTTAAACATAACTATAGATGACTCGACAACTCGTCGATATAAGTCGCGGTCGCTCTTTCGTAATAAGAAACAATCGAATTCTCCGAGGAGAGAACTCGATCACTTCGATTGTTCTTATTAGAAATGACGATAGAGATGCGCAATTAGTGTTTTAATCAATTAAATTAAAATTATACTATACATTTTACTTAATCCTTAATATGTACAATCGCTACTGATCTATCGGCTTCAATTTACAGTTTCTCCTTTCACGACGAAAAAGGCTCGGCTTGTGTAAATGTCGCCGGCGCATTGAGCGATACGGTCTAACGTGAACTCGAGATACATTCCGGCGCCGCGCGACTTAATGTCGTGCGTAAATTACTATTCAAGGATTATGCGCGAGAGGTGTCGACTCGCGTCTTTCTCTGGCATCTCTCTTTCACGCGGATGTGAGATCTTCGTTGAAAGTCGAGGCGAAATGACAGGCGGGCCTTGAGAATGCGTCTGTCGAGGAAATACAATGTCACGGGATGATCACGAGATTATCAACAAGTCCGGCTATGTTTGTTAAGAGCCCAACACTCTCTGGGGCACCGCGAGGAAAAGCGTCGTGGGCAACATTTTCATGATTTCTCCCCCGATTCCGCCTTTTCCTCCTCTTTCTTGCGCCGCCTCTCCTCCCGATCCCGTATGACGAAATCGGGATCGTTCCAGTATTGAACCTCCCCGCTGGCGTACAGGACAAAGATGATGTTCGTCAGGATGAAGACACCCAGGACGATCCAGAAGACGGTTCGCCATTGCATCATCGTTTGCTCGGACGCTACCTCGCCGACGATGTACGGCGTGAAGATACCGGTGAAGGCGCCTATCCCGTTCACCAACGCCATCAGGGTGCCGGAGTAATTGGGGCTGAGATCCAGTCCATTGACTTTCATCCCGGGGTAGAAGGTACCTGTAGAAGATCGAAAATGGAGAGTGTTAAAATGGTAAAAAAATCTCTCGATCCTGCACGGATTTTATTTTGAAAAATCGTAATATTCCGAGGAGTGGACGACAGAGCAGGACTACAAGGAAAAACTTACTGCAGAGATCAAGCAGATCGAAATGCTGAAGAATGGAAGTGGCCTATATTCAGGCTGAGAAAAAAGAAGAAGAAGAAGGAAGAAGGACGCGAATTCGCATACACGTACCCATTAGAGCCATGCCGATGGTGAACATGGCCACCACCAGCGTTCGGTTGCACGAGGCGTACGAGGCGCCGATGATGAAGACGCCCGGGCCTATGGAGGCGATTGTGGTGCCGAGTTTCCTCACGTTGGTGCGCGACATAACGCCCCTGGTGATCATCCAGTCGGCCAGCCAAGACGCGCCTATGCTGCTGAACCACATGACGAGGTAGGGCAACGCCGAGACAAGGCCGTTGCTCTTGATGGGGTATTTGAGTACGCTGCTCATGTACTTGGGTAGATCGGTAACCAAGGTGAAGAAACCCCAGTCGTGGCCGATCTGGGCGGCGATTAGAGCCCAGACGGGTAGCGAGCGCAGCATGTGTCGCCAGGGCACGGACGGTGGTTTCTTATGAGTGTGCTCATTCATACGATCGTGCAGGAATTTGACCTCCTTTTCAGAGATGAACGGATGCTCGTCCGGGTTGTTGTAACAGATCAGCACCCACGTGACAAACCACAACACGCCAATGCCTCCGAACACGTAGAAGACGGCGGGCCAGCTGTAGTCGTGCAGAATCAGGCCGGACAATAAGTTGGCGAACACCGTGCCGAGTTGGGCACCGGCAAACACCAGCGAGCCGATTACCGATCTCTCCTCCGGCGGTGTCCACTGTGCTAGCATTGCGTTCAACGCCGGGAAGGTCGTGCCCTCGCCGAGGCCCATGAGGATCCGCAGCACGACCAGACCGGTCGCCTCGCCCCACTTGACCACCACCGGCGTCAGTAGGGTAAATATAGCGGTCGAGAGCATACCAAGACCGAGGGAGTACTTGCCGCCAAACCTCTCAGCCAGCATCCCGCCCGGCAGATGCGTGATGACGTACCCCCAGTAAAAGGACGAGAGAATGAGGCCCTGGAACGAAAGGAAAAAGGTATAAAGTCACAAAATAAATGAGAGAAAAAAATACGAAAATAAAGGCATGAGGCATCTTGATATTATTATAATTAATAAAAGTATGATTTCGTGTAAAGTATCTTTTACCTGCGTACGTTCATCCCAGTCGTATCGATCGGTCGTATCGACCGTCGTATTGTTTGGCTTAGATTCTATTTCGTCCGGACAACTATGGTCTGTGTAATTGTGATCTATCGGAATCGTCATCTCCGTAATGGTGATCGAGAGGCAGATTCTCATGGTATAAGCATTCAGGACCGCCAAAAATCCCATGATGGCGAATATCCATCGTTGCGGCAGTCGGCTGCCTGTAATTCACAATTTCGCGTCATTCCATGTCATTAATTCTGCTATTCCGAAAGCTCAGTCAACTGAGGCAAATTCTAATAGTTCGAAAACTTAATCAACCGAGACGAGCTCTAATCACCGTGACTCGTAACTTTAGACGCAAACAACGATTGTCGCGCGAGAATAATCTAAAGATAATGAAAAATATTGTGAAAATATACCTATTAAATTGCATAACATATATTAAAATCGTTTATTTCAAATTTTTTTTATTATTTATTACTATTGTTTAAATATAATCAAGAGGCAATAATTCGCGATAAAAAGATCTCAGGGTGAGTGAATCCTCATACAGTTTGCTTACACAGAAGTTATTTGCGCACTTTCCGCGAAGATTCACGCTTTTATTAGGCTTTGATTACCGTGCGCACTTATCTCGGCTATGATTTTGTTATCCGATTATTTGTCGCTCATTTCGCCGTAATCGCCGATATACGTCTCTTTTTTTACGATCTTTGTTCAATAAGTCATTCGCGCGACGTAGTTTTTGCGAAACTTTACTTTCGCTGTACTTTACTCTTCTACTGGTCACTTGTGACTCAGGCAAATCCCGTTTATCGAGAAATATCAGGTAATCAAAAAAGTTTGTGCGGTTTTTTTATATTAAAAATTAAACAAATGCAGAAATTTTCACAAAATGTTTTATTCATTAAAATAAGCACTTTCACAATCTACAACCCTTTCCCAACGAGATACAAGGTTGTAAATGTCGCTTTTATGAAACATCGTATCTTTAGAAATAAAGAATCAAGCAACCTCCGCACTGACCACTTTAATCTCTGTTTTATTCTAAATCTGTTCTATTTTGCATGTGATTTATCTCTGGAAGCATTTTTGAATTACTTCTAGACACAGTACGTTCTCTTACCGCATCATTTCCAAATGCCACATAGGGGAACGGGAGGTAACCTCGGACAGTGGGTAGCCCCGGACATTATTGAAATTCAAGTATACCGCGTATCTATGGCCATTTAAATATTCTAACATGCCTTTCTGCGTATCTCGACATATGCAGAATGTTTAAACAATGGCCATAGATACGCGGTATACTTGAATTTCCAATAATGTCCGGGGCTACCCCCCGTTCCCCTTATATCTTATAAAACGCTATTGCAGTTTTCGAACCGAGTTTAAATTCATAAAGCAAATAAGCCCGAATTACACCAGATTCAATTAACATTTTGAAAGGATTCAAATTTATAGAAAAAAAATACACCAAGTCAAAATGCAGCGATTGATTGACGGGTATATGTGCCTTATGATGCACATTAGAAACTTGTGCTTTGCAAATCACTATATACAAGATAAAATAATTCATTGCAACAAATTCTACCGAAAACCGCATAGGTACATTTTTTGGTTACCTAATATATCTTGCCTTTAATTTAAAAAATACTGTTTTTTTTCCTTGTTTTTAAATCCAATACTAATGGTAGACTAATGTATTTCGCGCATGTCGCGAGAGAAACATAATTCTTCTGGTCTCGACGGATGCGAGGACAACACGGAACCTCCTCGAAGCGACGGTCGTTCGTTCAACCTTCGTGTATTAGTTTCCTTCCCCCAGGTTTGGTGAATGAACCTTCGGCCGCGCGTTTTCTATTCCGCGGCTGTTTGCCCGTGATGCGATCACGTATACGCGCGCACGTACATACGTGCCCTGACATACGCAATGACATACGCACCTCGTTGAGAGAGGTATGCCTATAGCGTCGCGTTCTCGGTAAACGCACCTGTGCGTTCGGTCGCTTTGCGACGAAGAGGACGAGAGCGCGTTCGGTCAACGTCTCGGCCTCTTCGAGAATTTTGCATCTAGGGTTGCGTGACCTCCCTCAAGCTTCTGTCGCGGGATTGCGTTAAAAACGCATCTCCCTCGACTGACCTTTACCTACATAGCGACGACAGCTCGACAGCTCTACCATCACGATCGTCCAGCCGTCGCGTCGAGCTGATCGCCATTCCTCCCTCGTACGCGACTTGGAACTTTCCTCGTCGGCGCCTTCAACGGCACATATTCGAGGATGCACGTGTCGCAACGGCACACGTAAAAATTCTATTTTAATTCCGTTAGCCGTGTTATTGACATGGAAAACGCTCGACATATGCGAGAACGCGTTTTTGAGGTAAAAGTAAGATTGCGGGACCCCCGCTGTTTGTATATTTCTAGCAAATTGCATAACATTGTACGCAACGGCAAGTGTGTCTTAAAAAGAGACGGGCCATTATTATTAGGGACGTTAAGCTTCTAATTGATACTCGTTGAAGCTGCAGTCGAAACCAATAGAAACAAAACTTTGTTATCTGTTTATACCTCCCTGCACGTGATGCTCTTGGATATTCTTTTATTTATTCTGACACTTACGGCTCAGACACAATGAGAAAAATGAGGAATAAGGCATGTTGCATCTCACTTTAATGTACGTGTACTGAAGTGAGATGCAACATTCCCTTATTTCTTATTCCTTATTTTTGTCATTGTGTCTGAGCCCTTATCTTC
Source organism: Temnothorax ravouxi (assembly GCA_030770255.1). NCBI lineage: Eukaryota > Metazoa > Arthropoda > Insecta > Hymenoptera > Formicidae > Temnothorax > Temnothorax ravouxi. The sequence goes on from JASTWP010001616.1 coordinate 50,024, forward strand.
ATATTTGTGTATTTTGTCGCGCGATGTACTGATCAATCGATAAGATCTGCAACAGATTGTATTATTGGCAATCTTACCGTAAAAGCCAAATATAATCCCGCTCGCGAATAATCGATTTGTAATTCGTGGAAATACTTCGGAAATACCTTTATCGTAAAAAAGATTGCAAGATCGTCCACGTGAAAGCTAAACAAAAGGAATTCAGAGTGAGTTTCGCCGTTCGTTTGTTGTTGTTAAGTAGACAAGATTTCCGGGTACTCGCGACTGGGTCTAGTCCATTAACTCTGCGGTCGAGCTTCGCACCCGAACTTTCCTTGTGCAAAGCCGCGAAATTCCACGTGGGGAAAAACCGAAAAACCGCGCAAAATTATCACTCTCGTCTTTAGGAAAAAGTGGTCAGAAAACCGCCGCGGCGCCGAACCACCGTCTTGATCAATATAATTATCGCACACGCGATGAAGGAGGGGGCTAATTTTCGCGGGAGGTGACCCAGTAGCCCCTCGAGAGAGCATTCTCGGGAACAGGAAAAATTCCTCAAGTCGAGGAGGTTCGCCTTCACCCGTAGGAAAAGAAAGGAAAAGGGAGAAAAAAGGAGAGATCGCGCTCGATCGATTCGTAAATCAGGGGAGCCTCGTGATCGCCACGCAATCGAGATAACGATCCCCTGTTTGCTCCATATTACAAGAATAATGTATTAAACACTCGATTATCGATATTAAACATTATATAATTAGTTGTGGGTCGTATACACGGCGCGCTCTCGAGCTCAATTGTGGCGCAATCCAATCGGGATATCGTAATCGCGCTATCGTTTTTGCATACAGACACGCGCGCGCCTCGTAACACTTCCTCCTTTTTCTTTCTCTTCTTTCGTCGACGGATGTCCTGTTGTTTCTTTTTCGTTATTCCCGCCGCGTTAAATTCACTCACGCACAAGCGTGAAAGGGGAAAACGCGGATCGAGAGAGGACACGGGGGGGGGGGGAAAGCAGCCCTATCTGGACTATTATTGCAGAACCTGCGAGATATACACTTTACTCCTGAGATTTATGCACTTAACTGATTTTGCGTGTCAACAAGTGATAAATCGATGACACTATATTGACTTTACTGCACAGATACAGACTTTACTGGTTGTCATGCCTACTTTAATTATCCGAGACAATATCGTTCGCGATAGTCAATGATATCGTTGATAGATTTCCGGGGATAGAGCGAATTGTTTTTCAGTTTTCCCTCCTTAGATAGAGCTCGAACGAGACAAAACGCAACTGAAGTCGATTATTATCGAATCTGACATGTCTGCGCGGTATCTCCGCCGGGGCTGGCTCTCCGGAGGCATAAATTGGCGGGAAGTTAACTTGCGACACACACAGCAACGCTGATTTATGACGCATCATTGTAATGATCCCAAGAGTTTCAGAGATCGCGCAAATCGCGCGAGACATGTAAATTCGCGGGATTTGCCTGCTGCGTTTAACGGGGAAAGATCGCGAAATAGACGCTATTATCGGACTTGCGAAATTACATTTCGTCGTCGAGAAACTTGCGATAATGCGATTTGAGTCTTGACTCACAATCAGTCGATTACTCGATCTGCGCACTTACATTTTTACGCACTTGGGATTTTCCATCACGTGTGTGTCGAGTTGACAGATTTATTATATGAATAAGATCTTCTATTTTAAAAATAAATGGATCATATACGTTATATTATCAATCTTCGTTGTTTCAGACTGAATTATCAGAAATCCATTCGACGATAACATTTCGAATTATCGGCATTATTAATTCATAGATCTGTATTCTTACTGTATTTCTCTCTCAGCTCACTTTTATTGATAAATGGCGGCTCATTTATTTCTGAGATTCTATAATATATGTAACGTAAATTATATGCTAAATGCGCGCATTTATGATAAAAATGAGCTGAGAATACGAAGGAGCTGAGCATAGTCCCGAAAACGTGCCGCTGTCATCAACGGATAGAAAGAAAAACAGATGGACGTCATCGTTGAAAACCTCAACTGTCTAATCACTGCGATCCATCTCGCGCGCTAAAAAAGATAATATTTCTATTTCCGAACTACTTCGTTCACGCTTATCTTTTGTTTGCTTATTAATCAAGCGTCGATATGGAATTCTACGATAAAACCGCGCGTTCCACAAAGATATGACAACAATCGAGCGGTGTTGGGCGCGACTCATTGTTCCGATTACTTAATTTATATATACTGTAAGATATATGTTATGTAAGCACCAACGCCTCGGATCGAGCGTACAAAATTTTATTAATTATATGAGATAAACAAAGACACAGCAACGATCTCCTCCACTTCTGCCAAAATCGCAGTCAGCACGACGTAAGTCTCACGCGATCGTACTGTTAAATTCGTGGTTTCAAATTAAATTCAATTTGAGTTATTTTTATAATCATGCCTATAGGTCGCCACTGCTCCTACTCAATATTACTTGTAAATCAATGTAGTTAAAATTTAGATTGTTGCCTATAATACGAGTATATAAGTTTTGATTTTTGACGCTTCTTTTTTTTCTGTATACATGTATATCGCGCGTCCATGCGCGAAGTTTACGCAAACGTGCTGCACATGCACACAGGCGAGAGATCGCGTACGCGTGCCCGGGTAATATCCATTTCTATATCCAATGTAGATTAATTTTAAACTTGCTTTAATTTACATTTTATTTTTTCCTAGTTCCAAGAATTAGAAAAAGATAAAACGTAAGCTAAACCGAGGTTAAAGTTAATCTGCATTGACAGAAATGGACATAAGCAGGATAAATTTGCATTGATCGATCTGAACGATCGATCTTGAGAGTAGTTAAATTAATTCGTAAAAAAAGATCGCGCGTCAACGGTTATATACCGGTCTACCGAAAATTTTCCGGAGATATTGCATGAAGGTAATACAAGCTCGCGATATATCATTGTCAACGGCAGGCTTCGACGCAAAATAATTACGTCCATCGGTTATCTTCCCCGAGAGATACGTCGCATGAAAATAATACTAGTAACAAAAATGAATAATACTTAGTCGCTATCGTGTGATATCGTCGACTACCAATACTTCGGGACGTCAAACTGAGCCTCCCTTACCTCTCAAAAACACTTGTAACTTCAGACACTAAAAGTCGTGGCTCGATAAGAGTCTTCGAAGAGAAATCGGTGATCAATCAAGTGCGATGAGCGAGAAGTTTATCAATCAGATTACTCTTTACGGTTGTTATTGATTAACAAGTGCCGATTCTGAATTGGACTGTGCGCAAAAATTTCCTTGTCGAACCGTTTGGAATCGTGGCAAGTACCTAACGACTAATCACGCGACACGATAAAACGCAATAAAATGTAATAAGCCGCGAATCTCTCTCCACCTTTTTTCCCGCCGGGTAAATCGTTTTTCCGAGCGAAACCTTCGATTTGAAGGCGTGAATGGCGATCGTCACAATAGGCGAAGAACTCAACATCGACGGCCTTGTTGCCGTTAACTAATAAGCTGGAATTACGGCGACGTGTGCAATGTAGCGTGGAAAAAGTGGCTTGTCACTTCATCGCGATCAACAACGCCGGACAACGCCGTATGACAATTAGAGATGTGCGATTTTGCAATATATAGCACCGCGATTTTTTTTCTTAATTGAATTGCAATGCGATATATTTTAATCGTAAAATCGCATGGGATATAAAATCACACTTGCAATATAAAATCGCGCATGCGATTTAAAAATACATGCGATTTAAAATCGCACTTGTAATAAAGTATTTATTCATTAAATATTTATATTAAAAAATAGTAAAACAAAATGATTGAAATGTTATAATTGTACGTTGGTGATTAATACGCTTATTTTTAACACTATATAAATATGGTTTAACCATCTGTTTAAAATTTGTTCCTTTAATTCGTAAAAATTTTTATTATAATTTTGTATCATAAATGCAATTCAAATTTTACGATTTAAAACAATCAAAATAATATATAATAAAATTTTCAAAAAAGTCGCAAAATTTTAAATTACATAATGTAACAGGGAAAATTTAAAATAGTGTTTGCGATATAAAATGACACGTGATTCAAAGTGTTTATGATACAAAATTACACACAATTCAAAATATAAGATAAAAGTCGAACTGCTATGTATATTGCATTTATTGTGATTCTTAAGGAAGATCGCAATCGCGATACACAATTTTAAAAATTGCACATCTCTACCTGTGAAGAATACCGATTGCTTATTGCCGGGCGTTATCTTATCTCGCGGAAGCTACATGCCCGAAGAGAGACGAAGATTCTCTGATAATATTCTTTCTCCCCCTTCCGTTCCTTTCACTTTCTTACCATTGATCCGTCAAGAGGATGATAACGAAACATCCGTGTTTCCGTCACAGCGGAGTGGTGTGGGCCAATACTTACGCACTCGCGATTTAATTTCTGTAATTAGCCCCAGAGCTATTCGCGAGCGAACAATGATCATTAAACGTTCTAAAATTAATGTACACAAGTAACTATCAAGTAAACACGCTGCATGGAAATTATTGTATGTTGAATTTACATCATGTGCTATAAGGCGCGCGGTGTCAGAACGCGAGCGAGAAATCGTCGACGTTTCGCAGATGATCGATCGCGTAATTTTTCTCTCTCGCGAAGGAAAAAGCATGGATTTTCGCGTGAGTTTGCCGAAACTCATTTGACATTTAATTTACTTATGATCATTAAATTGCTCTGTGCTTTCAAAGTATTTTGAATATTTATGATGGAATATCAAAATAAAAGTATTTTGAATATTATGATGGATATTTATTATAAAATTGAAGAGTTTTACGGAAAGTTATGTCATTGACTCATCATTCAGTGAATTGTAATTAAAATCTAATATTGATCCTTCGAGTGCTGTTCAAATCATCTTCGAAAATATATAAGCATAATCACAATCAGAATTATAACATACAAAATTATAATTATAATTTGTTGTGCAAAATTTTTGGACAATCAATTATCTCAAAAGCTATATTAAATTGAATTTTAAGATACTACATCTTTATATTTTATATTTTAAGATATATTTTAACAGGAATATCGGAGGCTTCCTTCGTGAAATTCATTTTTCACGAGGCTGTTCTTCATATCGGGCTGGACAAGGAGTCTTCTTGTTTTAAAGAAATTCAAAATTAAGTTTACGTTTGGAATCAAAACTTAATTATTAAAAAACTGAGCGTTTCTCTTCGATTATTTTATGCCATCTTTCAGGTATAACCTCATTATTTCGTCTTTGTTGCGTACATAATCACGTTACGCATGACAAAAGCGATTTATTGGAAAAAAAGACAAGAGGACTTTTTGTCCAGCTTAATATATACAGCGACTCGCGAGATATCTGTAATCGCAGTTCGTTTCACCGAAGTCTCGTAACGAATGCGTGATTCATGGATGTCACATAAGAGTGGACGTTCGCCGCTCGTGCCTCACGTGCCTTCGCTACGCGAAGGAATGTGAAAGAAAAAGCGATCTTCGTGGAGAGATGTGATACAAGAGTCCGATTTCCGGAAAAGCCAATCGTCACGCGGTCGCGCCTCTGTCAAGATTCGCATAAGTAAGCGAAAGAGAAAGGAAGGTGGAGAAAAATCGGTCGCGATCGGCGATCGACAAATAAAGACAATGATTGGTGCTTTCGAAATTTCTTTTCACTTTTCTTGATGGCTTTTTGCGCCTTCGATTCTTTGAGGTAGCCGATCGGTTTCCGTTACGTTCCGGCCCGATCCAATCAAAGGGAACGATTAATTATTATTAACGGGAATCGTGGCACCCTCGCGCGTTCTTTCGCGCGTGAACGTCAGGAAGTGATCCGAGAAAACGAACTGGTTGCAATTAATGTCAAGGCATTTCCCGCGGTCGGACGAACGTGAAAGCCAGCGAATCGCGGTGGCAGCTGCATTAAGAAAAAATTGAAATTTTTATGTAATAAAAGAATTAATATTTAAAAATATCTTTAGTTTTACAACGTGGAAATCTTAAAGTGAAATTATATTGCATTTAACGAAGAAAACTTACTTGAATGAGAAGTCATTTTACATAGCTCAATCAAGAAAAAGCTTATCAAATTCTTATCAGAAGATTATAGATAGCTGCGTATATACAAAACAACAAACGCGTTAATTTGAGTATGTAAGTTTTAATTTGACACTTTTTCTATGAAATCACATTCTTGTATAGATCATCTGTCTGTATCAAATAAAAACGAAATAAAAATAAAGACGCTAAAAACTTGCAAGCCGCGTTCCCGTCGAAGAGATACAGTTTCGAGGAAGCTACGATGCGCGCAGTTCTGTTTTCGCATTCTAACACATTGACACACTGTACAATTATAGACTTTGTTTTCAACGCCATTTTTATATAAGCATGTTAATATGCTACTTACTCAAATAGAACAGCAAGTTACAATAAAGTCAAAATGATATCGAAATGATGTCAAAATGATTGTGAAATGACGATTTTTAGGTCATTTTGCAATTATTTTGAAATTATTTTGATTTTATTGTGACTGTCTGTTCTACCTGGGTAATTGTATTCACTCTTTATCAAAACTCATAATGAAATCTTCTCTTCCAAGAAATTGAATCGGCGAGTACAGTTGGCGTCCATCTTCAAATTACCAACGACTTGTTAACTTATTCAACGTCGATTGAATTTTTCACATCATGATTATTCAGCTCATGATCGTTATCACAACCATATCACTCACTCGAAAGATTGCGAAACGACGTTCAACGATTTTGTCGACTGGTTCTTTTTCTTTTTTGCGTTCAAAATATCGACAATTCTTTCCGCTACGATTGGCTTTGATGGCACTTGACAGCTAGCTTCCGGTAGATAAAATAAATTATTCGTGGTCACGTGCGCGACCGCAAAGATCGTCACAATCGATGGAATCGTTGATCAGCAAACCGCTTGGAATCAGCGGACAGATGAATAAGAAATTGACTAGACCGTGTTTAATCGACAGGCAGGTTCGCGGAGACAGACGCACGAGGCGAGAGACTCGTCCGCGAAATCGCGACGCGAGATCGTACTTACAGCATGCTTTCCACGCGGAGATCATCCTAGGGACCGGGGATCTATTATCCTTGGAGGACGCGGACGCGACGCACCGATGTCTTCTCTTTCCTTATCATTAATCGCTGAAATCCGGGGGAGGGGGTTCTTCTCGCGCTTCTTGGTTCTCCTTGCTCGAGGTCGCTTGCCCTTTCGTCTTCAAGGGCCGCAAGGAGCTCCGAGATTTCCGGACGCAAAGCCACCGGCACCGCGAAGGATGGACCTCCTTTTGCCTCGTCCCCGCCTAGTCGTCCACACGCGAGCGACTGGATCCGACATCCCCGTTAAGTTCGCTTTTATATCTGAATGTGCTGCTCGTAGCGCATTATCCACTATCCAGGGTGGGGAACGAGAGAGAAACTCAAGGTAAAGAGCGGTGAGGAGGCGATATAGTTCGGTCTCGGCTGTGAATCGGCCGCGTGCACGCTCGCCGACGTTTTTGAGGGGAATAATACTAGTGGGGCTGTCTCTTCCCGGGCTGTTTTTTCCAGCCGTTGAACACGTTGACGCTGTGGCACGCGACGATAACGCGTCGGTCGACGACGGAGAGGGACGCGCCAATTTATCGTTTTTTTTCCACCTCAACGAAACGCGTCACAACGCAGTGCATTTTGAAACGTTTCCGACTCCGGACGCGCAATCCGCGCAAACATTTTCCACGAAATTATCTGAATTTTTATATAGACAATGCAAAATATGGCTTTACACATCTGTAAAGGTCCTTCTTTAGTCCTTCTTTCCCTTCTGGATGGTCCAGAAGAAACGGACAGTGGGGATATATACATGTCCTTTACGAATCTATATATTTGGTACATTGTATTATAGATCAGAAGAAGTTACTCAAGGGACGTTCTTATATAAAATCAAATTACGACTCCACGAGATAAAATCAATTTTATTTTGCGGACCCTGCGAAATCTTCCTTCCTGTCGTACACCGGAAATAAAGTTGTTGGCTTAATTCGCAAACAGCGTGTGTTCGAAACGAGACATTCACCTTCAACGGGACACTTTAGCCTTCGACACGGAGACCACTCGTCCTCCGTAATCGTCAAATTCGAGGAATTCCCTTCACGTATGATCCCATGGCGAACGCGTTAACATCGCGACGCTCTCAGCTTCTCGCATAAAATCTAATTCACATATGACTCTTGTCTTTACGCCGGCCAGTTGCTGATCGCGATATCGATGCTAATTATCTCGTTTTGCTACGCCTCCTAATGTAACTGTGATTTGATGCATTTTCCAGAACAAAACGGATGTTTCAATCGTTTTGCGGTCAAGATCATGGAGTCGGTCGCGACGATACACGAAGTTCTCCAAACGACGCGTGATTGATAATTAATTAACTCTTCGCGCAGTTTTGCACGTATGCAAAGCGACTTTTCGATGCTCCGTGTAGCTCTCTTTCTTATGAAATTCGAACTGAAAACGTGCGGCTTTGCACATCTGTAATATAAAGGGCCTTCTGTGACCCTTCTTTTTCTTCTAGATGGAAAGGCCCAGAAAGTCATTATTTATTTAAAAAATACTCAGAATGCCACGAAAAATTGCGCATTTAAGAGTTAAAAAAAATAACACGTTTTTGTAATCCGTCAATCTATATTTCTCTTATAATTTATTTTTTAATTTTATACAGAGGCTGCAAAAAATCCCGAAAGTATACATAAAGGAAAAAATACTTATGCGCTATCATTATAGATATCGAGATCGGCGAGGCTTATTTTTATCATAGTTATCTGATTTCTTGATTTAAACCGAATGTACAATTCAAAATTAATTGAGTACATTATCAATTAATATGTATATATAATATAGTATAGAAAGAAAGCAAAAAGCCAAAGAAGACAGACATCACCAAAATTGCAAAAAGCGAAACTACCTCTTGTAACTTTAATATTTTGTCTTTTAAATAGATGCCATGGTATGTTTTATTTTCTGTTTTGGATTTCCGTGACTTATTGCATCTGCGTATTTTTTTAACACCTCTTCGTACAGCATTTTTAACTGTTTATGCTCGGATTGAACTTGTGAAAACGAATAATCAGTCAGTAGCGATGTTTGTCGTTTTCTGTTAAACTTTGTGAACGTACAGACACTACATCTTATAGATTAAATTACATTTCATAACAATCTATAAGATATGCAGTATCTCTGATGTACGTTCACACAAAGTTTAACAGAAAACGACAAACATCACTACTGACTAATTATTCGTTTTCACAGCTATACGATCCGAGCATGAATTTAACAGTTAAAAATGCTGTACAAAGAGGCGTTAGAAAAATACGCAGATGCAATAAGTCACGGAAATCCAAAATAAAAAATAAAACATACCATGGCATCTATTTAAAAGACAAAATATTAAAGTTACAAGAAGTGTGTGGCATAGTTTTGCTTTTTGCAATTTAGGTGGTCTTCTTTGGCTTTTTGCTTTCTTTCTATACTATATATAATCCTATATAATATATATAATATATAATATATAGTTCAGCAGAAACCTCGCTATCGCATATTAGGAGCCTATCTCATAATAGGGGATTTTCCTCTCTCTCTCTCTCTCTCTCTCTCTCTCTCTCTCTCTCTATATATATATATATATATATATATATATATATATATATATATATACACACACACACACACACACACACACACACACAGGGTGTTCGAAATAAAAATATTCAGCCGAAAGGATGGAAAGATTGGGTCAACAATAATTATATAAAATTTTCGACAAAAAAAATTAAATTGTTACAATTATTATAAAAATTATGTTTGTTAACTTATCGTCATATCGATTTATCAAACAATTTGTAATCTTACTGTTTTATACTATATTTTATATATAATATATAGTATGTAATATCATGAATGAAATGATTAAACGCATATCACGAAATATTTAGAATTATAAGTATTATCTGCTTTTATTGTTTATAAATATATAATTTTATATTTCAAAATCATTTCGATAACATTTCGAAGTTATAACGTAGTTTATAACATTTCTAAGTTTAATTATAGATACTATTTTTAAACTTTTTAATGTATTAAAAGAAACATTATTTTGTGCAATAATTTCTTTGCATTCAACTGACGCTCTACGCATGTATTTGGTGCTTTTTTGGTACCTCTTTTGAAAAGATAAGAGTAATCATAGGAAATATATTGCTACCAAGGGGTTGACGAGGGTGCGTAAACAATCAATTTATCACCACGGTGACGCTGTTTACGCGTTGTTTCCGCACAGTCTACGTCGCACATATTTATCGTAAAGTTGATGAACGAATAACGAAGCGACATGGAACCTCAGGATCTCGAAACGATCGGAATAATCACCTTCGACGGTTCGTACAGAAAGCGGCATTTTTTATCTCTTCCTTTATTATTTTATTTCAGCTAACGAGCTTAATTAAATCGTTAAATAAATTTAATTCAAAATAAATTATTGAGAAATATATGATTGATCGGTCGGGTTCACACAAAGCCGAGGAATGTAAATTTCATGACAAGATTTAAATTTCTGAAATCGGAAAATAATTTTTTGATAAATCGAGATCTTATGAAACGTGTGCTTTGCATCTAAAATTTTCACACATATATCTAGATGCAATTATTTACTGTACACCACTTCGTAGTTTTTTCAAACTACATATATTTACAATTTTGCATATCCCTTTAATTTTTAAGGCATAACAAAAAATGCTCTGCGATTGCATCCGGATGACAAGCATCTCCTCTATCCGATGGGTCACAAGGTCGCCATAAGGAACATCGAAACCGGCGAGCAACGATTCCTCAGCGGCCATACGAATAACGTCTCGACGTTGTGCGTTTCTCCGTGTGGCGAATACGTCGCTTCCGGGCAGAACAATCATCTCGGTTTCAAGGTGCATATACGTCTTTAATATTCCCATAAGCGATTCAATTGTATTATCGGTTTTACCAGTCACGCGCGTCTTCGTGTCGCAGGCCATGGTGATCGTATGGAATTACAAGGAGGGCACGATGAAAGGTAGCTACGAAACGCACAAGGTCGGCGTCGTGGACCTGTGCTTCACCTGCAACAGCGACTTCCTCGTGAGCCTCGGCGGCAGGGACGACGGCAACGTGGTCGTCTGGGACGTCCGGAAGAATTCTCTTATATGTGGTATCTTTCCCTCGATTCTCTTATCGATACTCCGTACAGATCTGCACGAGAAATTCCATTGGGATGTACATCTGAGAAACATAAAATGTTTTTCGCAGAGATTTCTCCACCTCCGTTCTTTCGCGATCTATGCGTGGTGAATTCAATCTGTAAATATACATTAATTGAGAATAGATCCTCTGCAGGATCGTTCGCCAGCAATGATACGAGCGGCAATGCGAATAACATAACAAGGACGAATCTTCACGGCGAGTGCTTTGTTACCGCGGGCGACAGGACGTTAAAAATCTGGCGGATCGAAGCGGAGAAGCGTCGGATGCATAATCTCGATGTGGAAGTGGGCAAGTTGAAGCGCCTCGTCAACTGCGTTGCCGTGGACGAGAGGGACGAGATCATCTACTGCGGCACTTCTTCCGGTGATATCATTACAGCAAGGTCATAGAGACGCCTGTGGAAAAGTGTATTCGCAGCTATTCAATTAATATTTTTCTTTTAATTGCCGTATCGCCTACATTTTATCTTCATACCATTCGTCACTTGTCCTCATTCATGTTCAATCTTGTCTTCTCTTTTCCAGATTGAATCTGCGCGACGATCTGCAATGTGGAGAGCCAGCACGCTTGCCGGTGATGATCGGCTGCTACTCGAAGATAACGCGCGACCCGAGGAAAATGAAGACGGGCGAGGGCGATCTGTACGCGGGCGGAGTGAGGAGCTTGCTGCTTCTAAAAGACGGGAAACTGGTGGTTGGTACTGGCGACGGTACCATCGAGTTGATCCAGATAACAACCATGAAGGAGAACCGAACGCGCAAGCTGTCCAAGTTTCCTAATACGCCGCAGATCCTCACCGTGAGTTGTTCAAGTCGCTTCACGGCAAATATGTTGCAAAAAAGGAACAGACAATGACTTCGCGATTAACAATAAAAAAAGAAAAAGATACAAAGCTATTGCAAAATGTGAAAACAAAAATTAATGACAAAAGCTGAAGATATACAAATAACTCGCGAATTTATGATGACTGAAATCATAATTGTCATCTTCTTTTTATCAGCATCAAGCAGAAAACGTGTGTAGCGCAGTGACGTCCATGGTTTTGCATCAGAACGAATTCGTGGTGGCCGGAACATCCTGGTGCGAGATCTATCAAATTCAGCTGTCAAATTTTCATATGCGCCTACTCGTCACATGTCACACTAGCTGCATATACAGTATCGCCTTCCCACGGTAAAGATAGTGAATTCGCAACTACGCCGGTCGACCGAATCGATTAATGTCACTCTAATAAATCGTAGCATTCATTCGGAGATATTCGCAACAGGCAGCAAGAACGATGTCAGGCTGTGGCAACTGGAAAAGCAGAAGGAGAAAGTTCGTATCACCGTGGCGAATTTTATTTGCTCCAGTCTACAATTTGCGCGCGACGACAAAATGTTGCTTTCTGGTACATTTAGCTAGTCGTATTTATAAATTATAAATATTATCATGTCATTGTCATGTTTAAACAATATTAAATGTTTTTGCCATTGTTTCAGCTTGGAACGACGGCATAATAAGAGCGTTCTCACCACATAACGGGGACTTTTATTTTTCCATTCATAACGCTCATACAAAAGCCGTGTCGACGATCGCTGTCACGACCGACAGTAATACGCTGATTAGCGGTGGCTGCGATGGCCAGGTGATTTATCTCACGTTCTACAAAATGCCATTTAACGCCGATTATACGATTGAACTAGATCATTCTATTCATGTGGAAAAATTAACATCTATATTAATTATGCATTACACTCCAATAAATTTTCTGGAACTTATCCGATTTCCAGGTGCGTATATGGGACATGAAAACTGACGTGCGACGATTGATCAGTATACTGAAAGAACATCGGGGCCCGATAATGTCCTTGCACATCTCGAGCAACAACGAGGACCTGATCAGCTCGAGTACGGACGGCACGTGCGTTGTCTGGGATATAATGTGAGTTTCGTCTGTAAAATATTAAATTGTTGTAGGAGTGAGTTTTTCTTAAACAGGCGAAAATCCTTTCGTAACAGACGCTGCACTAGGAAACATATTCTTATGGGAAACACAATGTTTATGATGGCGCAATTCACACCCGACGGTATTCAGATCTTGACATGCGGTACAGATCGGAAGATCGCTTATTGGGAGACTCTGGACGGCTCGCTAGTGCGGGAGGTCGAGGGTTCTAGCGCCGGAACGATGAACTGTATAGACATCAGTCCGGACGGTCGATTCTTCGTTACCGGATCCAATGACTGCACCGTCAAGATCTGGAAGTATGACAGCGCAGATCTCACCCATGTTGGTACTTTCCACGCCGCGATAATCACCGCGTGTAAGTTCAGCACGGACTGCAAGCACGTAGTGACGGCTAGCGCCGACGGGACGATTATGATTTGGGAATGTCCGTCCGAGGCCTTGGATGATTCCAAGAGCGTGGGCCAGTCAGGAAGAACCGCTAATTCTGCGCGTAGCCTGCCCGACGCGGATGTGGATAAATTATCTCCGCGAAAAACGGAGGACGATGCAAGTGTCGTGGCGAATCAAACTGTACGATGCTCCAAAAAATCTACTTCGTCGTGTACAAGTATGATATGTTATATTCTTCAACGTATGATAAAGTATATGATAACATATAAACTTTACACAGTATTGCAATTCACATTTGTTTATTTAATAATGACACTTGTCAGGTGATCAAAAGCCGCTATCAGCTGCTTCCGATCGATGTAAAGATTCTAAAAAAGAAATCCGCTTGAATGAAGAGAGAATGCCTGCTTGTAAATGCGTATCGCGGAGTTCGGCAAGCTCCAAGTCAAGTGCAAGCACATCAAACCAATGTCGATGCAGGGACACTAAGAACGACGGATCATCCAGCAAAGCGAGGACGACGGAAAATCTGAAAGAGTCTTCAAACTCATGCAGTAGAAGATCCATTACGTCAAAGACGTAATGTACAATCATTTCGTCAGACTGATTAATTTTACACTCGAGGTTCTAATATTACTATATTAAAATGCATACAATAAAACTGTGACAGCATTTTTGTACCGAACGCAAATTCCAGCAAGGATTCTCCTACAAAACAATGATAAAGTGAATATCAGTATCATAATTATATCATAAATATAAAGCTAGAATTATATGTATATTATAAATAAAAAGTTAAAATTATCACAATGTGTTTCGTGTAAATTTATATATAGTTTCTTTTGTCAAGAAAAATTAACTTCGGTAAATTAACTTCAACGAATCTCACAATCAGCCCCACGCCTGACTTTTACAGTAATGTATGACCAACTTTCCGTCGGCGCCATAGCAATCGTACAAGTTCTTAACCGTTTGATCGGGAGCAGGTGCAAACGTCTGATTGACGTAGAGAAACTGGAAGACAAAAATTCACTATTTGCTTCGCTGCACTGGTAAAAGAAATCAGAAATAAATATTTAGACGCACCAATCTCTCGTTGGGGTCCAGTTTGAGGTACTTCTTTATGAATTCGGAGATCCGTCCAATGGGATTGTCTTGAGAAACCGACCACTTCTTCTGCTTCATGATCGGAGCATTGGCAGTAGCCTTCAGCAATATATCAACTGTAAAATTTAAAGATAAAATCCACTTAAATATACTTTGTTACATGCACTTGTAAAATTGTATATAAATGAGAGAGAGAAATTGAGATTATACTCTTTGATTTGTCCTTCGGCGCTGTCTGAAGCTCGTTACGTGCCACGTTTCCCTCGGGGATGGTCTCTAGACTAGTTGGTGCGTCTTCCGTCGTTGAATTATCCGGCGTTTCTTCAGTCTTTGCGTCAGTCGTCGTACTGCTTGCCTCTTCCTTGGCTGCCATATGTGGTACGAGTCTTGTATCTATTACAGTAAAAGCATAAAATTCAGTAATTGCGTATACTCAATAATGATTATATACGATCAAGATTTAAAAAAAAGGTAAAGAATTGATATGTGATTACGAACAAATATATATGCTCAGTTCTAAAGCTAAAATGCATTAAAACTAATTGATATAAATTCTTTGCGAATTGCATATCTTGATGAGTTGTTTATAAATTAATTGAGCTACATGCAATTTGATATTACTTCTATT